>JAACNH010008980.1:0-11946 GCA_019447015.1 Hymenochirus boettgeri
ATCGTATACCGATCTAGAAGAGGGCAGGTAGGCAAAGCAAGGGGGGCGTTCAACCACAAATGCGTTTCGTTCCTACGCCGTGTGCATGGAACTTCCTCAGCACTGAGGAAGTCCATGCACACGGCGTAGGAACGAAAACGCATTCGTGGTTGAACGCCCCCCCCCCCCTTGCTTTGCCTACCTGCCCTCTTCTAGATCGGTATAAGTATGCCTATATATTGATGTCTTTTTTTGACCACAGTGACTCTTGTATCTCTAATATACTCTATTGCATTCTTATTATACCTCTGTGATAGTTATTTCTGACTCTATGTATGAGAGGCAGGGTTTGGTTGTTTTTAGTTGTTTTTAATATGGTGCCCACGTTGACCTTTCTAATAAAGGACGTTTTTAGATACCATTCAAAGTTGTTTTGCAGCCTGTCTTTCTCTCTCATGTGATGACAGGTCCCAACAGACTCTGTCTTCTATGCGCATGGATCCAATATGTTCTATCATTATCGTGGGTTTTTATTGACATTATACTTTTGTCAAAATAGCGACGTCTCAGCCCAAACTCTCCTTCATTTCTCCAAACTCCCCCAGAAACCTAAAAATACAGTGGAATCCGATTAATGACAAAGAGGAAAACACAGCCTGACAAATGTCTATCAGAGCAGTTCGCCCCGACAGAGACCGATGGGTATTGCTTTCCGCTAATTGCTGTTAAATGGTGTCCTTGGAATATCACAGTAATTGACAATAATTGACCATTTAATAGATAAGGAGGGAACATTACTGGGGAACAACAACAAGAGATTCTGCGAAAAAGAACCATTTTTACTTCCTTTTCTTCTATTCCCCAGAGGTCGTTCCCTGCTGTTTATCTGTAAGAAATATTAGGACCATAGGTTCAGTTATAGGTGTAGTGAATATACTGTACTGTCAACTATAAGGATTTGTAATTCACCATAGTGTTTAGCCTTGTGTGTCTATACAGGTCATGGAAATTTGAGGTGGAATGGGGGTGCGTTATTACTCATAAATAACAAGTTTCAAAGAGTCATGTGACACTAATGACATAGCTAAGCATTGATTATAACTGGTGACATACCTCAGAACTAATTATAACTGATGACATAGCTAAACACTGATTATAACTGATGATATAGCTAAACACTGATTATTACCGATGACATAGCTAAACACTGATTATAACTAATGACATAGCTAAACACGGTTATATGTGACATAGCTAAACATTGATTTTAACTGATGACTTAGCTAAACACCGATAATAACTGATGACATAGCTAAACACTGATTATAACTGATGACATAGCTAAACACTGATTATAACTAATGACATAGCTAAAAAGATTATAACTGATGACATAGTAAACACTGATTAAACTGATGACATAGCTAAACATTGATTTTAACTGATGACTTAGCTAAACACTGATAATAACTGATGACATAGCTAAACGCTAATTATACTAACGACATAGCTAAACACTGATTAAAACTAATGACATAGCTAAACAACTGATTATAACTGATGACATAGCTAAACAATGGTATAAACTCGTGACATAGCTAAACTGATTAAACTGATGACATAGCTAAACACTGATATAACTGTGACATAGCTAAACACTGATTATAACTGATGACATAGCTAAACACTGATTATAATGATGACATACTGTAGCTAAACACGATTTTAACTGAGGACATAGCTAAACACTGTTTATAATTATATTGATGACATAGCTAAACACTGATTATAATTATAATTGATGACATAGTTAAGCACTGATTATAATTATAATTGATGACATAGCTAAGCACTGATTATAATTATAATTGATGACATAGTAAGACTGATTAAATTATAATTGATGACATAGCTAAGCACTGATTATAATTATAATTGATGACATAGTTTAGCACTGATTATAATTATAATTGATGACATAGTTAAGCACTGATTATAATTATAATTGATGACATAGATAGCACTGATTATAATTATAATTGATGACATAGGTTAAGCACTGATTATAATTATAATGATGACATAGCTAAGCACTGATTATAATTATAATGATGACATAGCTAAGCACTGATTATAATTATAATTGATGACATAGCTAAGCACTGATTATAATTATAATTGATGACATAGCTAAGCACTGATTATAATTATAATGATGACATAGTTAGCACTGATTATAATTGATGACATAGCTAGCACTGATTATATTATAATTGATGACATAGTAAGCACTGATTATAATTAATTGATGACATAGTAGCACTGATATGATATATAATATTAATTATTGATGACATAGCTAAGCACTGATCGCAACTTATGTATACCACTGATAGCAAAATACATTAAAGCCAAAAGGAATTGAAGGAAATTTTACTATCATGAGTCCAGATTGACCAATTGTCACTACATTTTATATTGTGGCGTTTTCTATACAAACAATATTTATCTTTATGTAATGACAAAAATGTAAGAATACCTGGAATATTTACTGTAGTCCTCTTCCATGCCACCATTTTGAATGTAGTACAAGAAATTGTGATCATAACATCATTAATCTGTGCATGTAGGAAGGGTGTACTCAAATCTAAATGTGCAAACCCTTCAAGCTGAAACTAGTAAGAGATAATAATAATGCTTTAAATGGTAACTGTGGTTTTCATACATTGCCATTGCTCTTTTTTCTCCGGTTTTTCATTATAACCTTTTAAGTAAGCCATGAATTAATTATTTAGCTTCTCTGGATCTTAAGTTATAGGCTTGTAAAGTTACAGATACTTGTCTGCCCCCTCTGTCTGGAGTCCAACCGCAATATTTTCTGAAGCTAATTAAAGACCTGCAACTATTCTGTCCTTTCCACTACCTATGAACATTTAGGGGGTAAAAAAAATCTTTTCAGACTTATGGCCGGCTTTAAAATGATTTAGAAATTTAGGCGCGGGCAGCTATGACGCAGCTGATGATGCTCTGGCCCAGCATTGGGCATGCTCCAGACTGAGATTTGGGGTCAGTGCAGTGGTGCTGGTGATGTCACAGCTTAAAGTGCTAGTGGGGAAAAATACCCTTTACTGCTGTAACTTTGTATAGACTGCAGCTATAAGCATGATCCTGGAATTATTTTAAAGGTATTAGTTTTTTCTTTTAAAGTTCCCCTTTAAGCAATATAAGGGCTAGGCCACACTGCTGCGTTTTTTGTGCGCTTGCGGTTGCGTTTTTTTGGATCATTGAAAACGTGGCAATGCACCGAAAACGCCGCTAGTAATTGCGATTTGCGTTCCGCATTTTAAATCGAAATCGCTGCGTTTTCCAATACTTAATAAAAAAAAGCATGCGCAAACACAACAAAATTGCACATGAATCACATGCGATTCCGTGTGCAATTGCGTTTGCGTTGCAGTGTGGCCGAACCCAAATGTTCTCTTTTGGATGTGGAGTACTGATATTTCTTATTTTCTATTCATCTTACATGGATGACTTGTTCAAAGTTCCATGTGCACATTAGGCACTGTTGATACATAACAATAGTCTGCAGTAATCTATTTGTTTGGAATGAATATGGAATTCTAGGAAAATAATAAACAAAAATGTGAAAAAAGTGCATTTATATATAGCGCCCCCTATAGACCTTATCAATAATGTATCCATGAACGATTATTAACGTTTTCATTCTATGTAGGCTTCACTTCATAATATCGCTGTCCATAAAAAAACTCCAACAGTGAAATTAAATTCTGATTAGTTTCCCTCTACAGTTTCATCACGCTGTATTACTGTTTATTCGTGTAAATTGTAGGGTGATTTACACATTTGAGCTTTACCTGATATATGTAGCATTGTGGAAAAGCCAGAAGGGATTAAATGGAATGTACTGTGTACTTATCAGGATAGATTCCTGCACGACTGGAAAAGGGATGATGTCTGGCTAATCTAATTTGGAAACTTAAACCTTGGATTCCATAATAACATCCTGTAGAAGGCAGAGGAAAGAATATTACAAGGATCCTAGTAGAAAGAGTGACCTGCTCCTTCGGTAAGTTTTTAGCTTTTTTACTCTGGGTATTGGGTAGGTTTGGGGCATTAAGATGGGGCATTAATCTGCAGTATGTGGAAATGCATTCAAATTGTTCTTAAATGGCATGTTCACCCTTAAAACTGGTAATTGTCAGTTATTTGCCCACAAAACAAACTGCTATTTTTACCAGTATTACATGGATTTGTAACCAGATATTTAATGATAAGTTCTGTTCTGTTCTAGCAAAGGTATCTGCCTCCTCCCTTGCTCAATGAGCTTTTTATCAGCTTGAGCGTGTGCAGTGGAGGCAGCAGGTAAAAAAAAAAAACAGCAGTCAATCTTTGGTGTGATGTCAGACATTTACCTTGATTACTGTATGGGAGGAACCAGCTTATAATTATCCAAATATCTGGTTGTAATAATCTTAAAAAAAGTGTTGAATTATTAGTTGTGGCTGGGGGCAGGTAACAATAACTGCACAGTTTTTTGTTTTAAGGGTGGACCTGCCCATTAGAGTTGAAGTTTGGTGGGTAACAGTGTCTCGGTCACAATAACCTTGGTAGAAGGATTTGAACTACTCATGGCAAATGACTATGGGTGGAGCTTCACCTGAAACACGTAAGACGTTCACCTTATCCCGTGTGGCTAATTGTGTATTGCAGTGCATGATGGGCATTCTTTTCTATATCGGGTACTAACCCAACACGGCATGTCTTATCTGATACAGGAAGACTCTAATACTGCTGCTCAGTTCTTAGATTAAAGGCCACTTGTTCTTACTAGTTCTAGATGCCAAAACCAACTTGCGTGTACCCCTTATCCTACCAATTAAAACCAAGCTACTCCGTTCCTAGCATCTATATTGTACAACATACCATGAGTCATCATAATGGAATATGAGGGTTCCCTCCTATCCCATCCATACCACAAGTATTTAATAGTGGGGATTACTGCAGTAAACCCTAACACAGAGATTAGGGGAAAAGTGGGTCTAGGTGGGGCACAGAAAGAGACTGATGGCAAGTAAATATGTTTAATAACTATGGTTACATACGTGATTAGCCCAGAAATGGCTGATTAAAATGACTTATTCATGGTAAGGAAGGGATAGGAGGGAACCCCCATATTTCATTATAATGACTAAAGGTAAGGAGGGGATAGGAGTGAACCTCCATATTTCATTATATTGACTCATGGTATGGAGTGGATAGGGGGGATTCCCCTTATTTCATTATGATGACTCGTGGTATGGAGGGGATAGGAAGGAACCCCCATATTTCATTATAATGACTTAAGGTAAGGAGGGGATAGGAGGGAACCCCCATATTTCATTTTGATGACTTATGGTAAGGAGGGGATAGGGGTGAACCTCCATATTTCATTATGATGACTCATGGTATGGAGTGGATAGGGGGGACCCTATATTTCATTATGATGACTCGTGGTATAGAGGGGATAGGAAGGAACCACCATATTTCATTATAATGACTTAAGGTAAGGAGGGGATAGGAGGGAACCCCCATATTTCATTATAATGACTCATGGTATGGGGGGATAGGAGGGAACCCCCATATTTCATTATAATGATTTATGGTAAGGAGGGGATAGGAGTGAACCCCCATATTTCATTATGATGTACCTCTGGTATGGAGTGGATAGGGGGAATCCCCTTATTTCATTTTGATGACTCTTGTATAGGGGGAATGAGTGAACCCCCTATTTCATTATGATGACTCATGGTATGGAGTGGATAGGGGGGAATCCCCTTATTTCATTATGATGACTCATGGTATGGAGGGGATAGGAAGGAACCACCATATTTCATTATAATGACTTAAGGTAAGGAGGGGATAGGAGTGAACCCCCATATTTCATTATGATGACTCATGGTATGGAGTGGATAGGGGGGAATCCCCGTATTTCATTATGATGACTCATGGTATGGGGGGATAGGAGTGAACCCCCATATTTCATTATGATGACTCATGGTATGGAGTGGATAAGGGGGAATCCCCTTATTTCATTACAATGACTCATGGTATGGGGGGATAGGAGTGAACCCCCATATTTCATTATGATGACTCATGGTATGGAGTGGATAGGGGTGAATCCCCTTATTTCATTATAATGACTCGTGGTATGGAGGGGATAGGAAGGAACCACCATATTTCATTATAATGACTTAAGGTAAGGAGGGGATAGGAGTGAACCCCCATATTTCATTATAATGACTCATGGTATGGAGGGGATAGGAGGGAACCCCCATATTTCATTATAATGACTCATGGTATGGGGGGATAGGGGTGAACCTCCATATTTCATTATAATGATTTATGGTAAGGAGGGGATAGGAGTGAACCCCCATATTTCATTATGATGACTCATGGTATGGAGGGGATAGGGGGGAATCCCCTTATTTCATTATGATGACTCGTGGTATGGAGGGGATAGAAAGGAACCTCCATATTTCATTATAATGACTCATGGTATGGGGGGATAGGAGGGAACCCCCATATTTTATTATAATGACTCATGGTATGGAGGGGATAGGAGGGAACCCCCATATTTCATTATAATGACTCATGGTATGGGGGGATAGGAGGGAACCTCCACATTTCATTATAATGACTTATGGTAAGGAGGAGATATGAGTGAACCCCCATATTTCATTATGATGACTCATGGTATGGAGTGGATAGGGGGGAATCCCCTTATTTCATTATGATGACTCGTGGTATGGAGGGGATAGAAAGGAACCCCCATATTTCATTATGATGACTTATGGTAAGGAAGGGATAGGAGTGAACCCCCATATTTCATTATAATGACTTATGGTAAGGAAGGGATAGGAGTGAACCCCCATATTTCATTATAATGACTGATGTATGGGGGGATAGGAGGCAACCCCCATATTTCATTATAATGACTCATGGTATGGGGGGATAGGAGGGAACCCCTATATTTTATTATGATGACTCATGGTATGGAGTGGATAGCGGGAATCCCCTTATTTCATTATGATGACTCGTGGTATGGAGGGGATAGGGGGAATCCCCTTATTTCATTATGATGACTCATGGTATGGGGGGATATTAGGGAACCCCCATATTTCATTATAATGACTCATGGTATGGGGGATAGGAGGGAACCCCCATATTTCATTATGATGACTCATGGTATGGGGGGATAGGAGGGAACCCCCATATTTCATTATGATGATTTATGGTAAGGAGGGGATAGGAGTGAACCCCCATATTTCATTATGATGATTTATGGTATGGGGGGATAGGGGGGAATGCCCCTTATTTCATTATGATGACTCGTGGTATGGAGTGGATAGGAGGGAACCCCCATATTTCATTATAATGATTTATGGTAAGGAGGGGATAGGAGTGAACCCCCATATTTCATTATGATGACTCATGGTATGGAGTGGATAGGGGGGAATTCCCTTATTTCATTATGATGACTCGTGGTATGGAGGGGATAGGAGGGAACCCCCATATTTCATTATAATGACTTAAGATAAGGAGGGAATAGGAGTGAACCCCCATATTTCATTATAATGACTTATGGTAAGGAAGGGATAGGAGTGAACCCCCATATTTCATTATGACTCATGGTATGGAGGGGATAGGAGGGAATCCCCATATTTCATTATAATGACTCATGGTATGGGGGATAGGAGGGAACCCCTATATTTCATTATGATGACTCATGGTATGGAGTGGATAGGGGGGAATCCCCTTATTTCATTATGATGACTCGTGGTATGGAGGGGATAGGGGGGAATCCCCTTATTTCATTATGATGACTCATGGTATGGGGGGATATTAGGGAAGCCCCATATTTCATTATAATGACTCATGGCATGGGAGGATAGGAAGGAACCCCCTTATTTCATTATAATGACTCATGGTATGGGGGATAGGAGGGAACCCCTATATTTCATTATGATGACTCATGGTATGGGGGGATAGGAGGGAACACCTATATTTCATTTGGCACATATATATATACCTAAGGAAACCCATAAAATCATCAGACAAGAAAGGTGTAATTATAACAACAAAGCTGTGGATAAATATCTATACAACCTATAAAAACTAGCAGCACAAACTCACACCGGCAGTGTGGTGGGTCGGGTGGACTCAGCCCCCAGGCTCCTTTGCTGTAGTTTAAAATTCCCAGTGAATAATTGTAGTTATAACACCACATCAGACATCAGTACGAAGCATTGAAAGCTCCAATCTAATTAAGTGAGAATAGTACAGACTATAGTACAGACTCACACTGGCAATGGAATGAGTCAGGTGGGTTCAACCCCCGACCCCTTCACTGCGGTGGAAGCTTCCCAGCTAGTGATTCAATTTCCAAATCGGCAAATGGCAATCACAAAATGAGCTCACCTTATTCTCGTCTGACCTGGGTGCTAGCATGCCCGGAGTCCTTCGCTTGGCTCGATACACATGAATAAACTACTCAGGGGTGTCTCTAGGGTTTTTGCCACCTGAGCCAAACTTTTGAATGCTGCCCTTATGTACCACTAGGTGCCATGAATTGTGCCACCGCAAACCACAGGTATGTGTGGCTTCCAGGAATATGTGTGTATATTCCTCAAAAAGACATTTATCCATGCCATAATTGTGGTACAAAATTAAAGTGAGCTCTGCCTGTCACCTCTTTAATGTTTATCAGGGGTGCTGCCCTGAGCATTTTGCTCATATTGCCTCATTAGAGAGACACCCCTGAAACTACTGGTCCCTCCACCATAGGCAGCGCATCAACCGGTCACAAACGTCCAAAGTAGATGGCTTTTATTCCACATAACAAATTTACTCCACACTGGTCCCACCCGACGCGTTTCATGCTTACAAAGCACTTCATCAGACACCTTTATTTGTCTTGTGTTATTTCTTTATTGTGTTATTTTATTCATTGTGTTGTTTTTCATTGTGTTATTTTTATTGTTATTTTGTTTATTGCATTATTTTATTGTGTTATTTTATTCATTGTGTCATTTTCTTTATTGTGCTATTTTCTTTATTGTGATATTTTATTTGTTGTGTTATTTTCTTTATTGTGTTATTTTATTCATTGTGTTATTTTTTTAGTGTTATTTTTTATTGTGTTATTTTCTTCATTGTGTTATTTTACTCATTGTGTTATTTTCTTCATTGTGTTATTTTATTTATTGTGTTATTTTCTTTATTGTGTCATTTTCTTTATTGTGTTATTTTATTTTGTGTTATTTTCTTTATTGTGTTATTTTATTCGTTGTGTTATTTTTTATTGTGTTATTTTATTCATTGTTATTTTTATTGTTATTTTGTTTATTGCATTATTTTATTCATTATGTTATTTTCTTCATTGTGCTATTTTACTCATTGTGTTATTATATTCATTATGTTATTCTGTTTATTGTGTTATTATTCATTGTGTTATTTTATTCATTGTGTGTGTTTAGGTGGAGGTTGGACAGTTATTCAGTCTCGGAGAGATGGTTCGGTGAATTTCCATAGGAGTTGGAAAGACTATAGGGTTGGTTTTGGTGATTTAGGCCATGAGTTCTGGCTGGGAAATGACAATATCTACAGGATGACCAGCAGAGGGGGCTATTCACTGCGCATTGACCTGGAGGATTGGGACGGTAATCACAAGTTTGCCTTCTACCGGAGCTTCAGGTAAAGCCATGGACCATGGTGATTAGTTGTCTATGTTTCAATGGTAGTTGGGACTAATCATAGTTTCCAGTAATAAAACAATTTGCCAGTATTGGATGCCCATTCATTTTGGGGCAACTTTTGTCTTTCACCCAATCCAATGTCTTTCACATGCTCAGCATTGACGATGAATCAAACTACTATCGCCTGCACATCACTGGGTTCAGTGGAACTGCCCAGGATTCCTTTGCCTGGTACCACGATAAAAGGAGCTTCAGTACTCCAGAAACTGGGAATCTGTGTGCAGAAATCTCCGGTGGGGGATGGTGGTACCATCAGTGCTTTTACTCCAACCTCAATGGTGTTTACTATAAGGTAGGTGAGAGATGACTTACCTTGACCAGTGTCTATAAATCCCAAGGTCCAACATCATTCCGGCCATACTCCTTATCATTCTCCAAACCCCATTTTACATAGTTACATGGACAATTACCCGTCAAATTCAACCAAATTTTGCCAACCCAACAGTCAGGGAAAAAAACCTTCTAGTCTTAAACCTGTGATCTTCCTACACATCTTTATCCCACCCCCTTCCTTTTAAACCATAACCTGTCCTATAGAAATTGAAATAACTAGACACTATTGGCCACCCGGTTAAGCCAAGGTGGCAATACACTAATAAAGCTGGTCATACACTCGGGAGACATTAGAATGATTAGACATTTTTCTATAGATGTTCGTCTCATCTATCGAATGTCTATTGGTCGGTTTTTGTGATCTGAAGTTAATTGCAAAAAAGAGGAGACATCAGTCCATAGATCTAAGTCTATTTATCTAACGTAGTGTATGGACACCTTTAGATATTAGATAGATGAGACATCCGTCTATAAACAGATGTGTCATCTATCGAAGGACCACCTAGCCTGTTCTTCTGTTAATGCAATCAACTTTCAATCACAAAATGAATAGGCCAGATAAAGCGCTTGATATTGCTGAGTGGTCGAGCTTACAAATGGAAAATATTTTTTAATATTTTTTGCGATTCGATCAAATTCACCGATTTGCCTAAAATATCAAACCTATGTATGGGGGGGGCTTTAGAAGTGACAATAACGATTGTAAATTACAGATCGTAAATCTACGATAACGGGATCATAGATTCTCCATAGAATACCATTGCGATAGTTTACTACCACATGGTATTCTACAACCGAAAGTTCCACGTTCATTTTTCATGTCAAATCAACCTGAACCTTCTGAAACTGACCATGGGACATAATATCCCTTTCTGATGAACAGGTTTAATAGTATGAAATATAAATGTACAGAGCATTTAATGTTTCTTTATCCCTTTCTTCCAAACTCATAGGGCGGGAGATATGCCAAAGGGCATAGGGTGATGGGACCCAATGGGATTGTCTGGTACAGCTGGAAGAACACAGATTACTACTCACTGAAGAAAGTGTCCATGAAGATACGACCAAGGGCTTTCCAAACAAATCGATCCCCATGATTGACCAAGGGATCCATCACACCTCATTACGGGACAGGACACTTAATGGTCTCATAGTCCAGGATCTACTGTGTGGAATGTTGAACAATCTCCTATGGGTTGGTTCCATCAAAAGGGATCAAATTCTAGGGGTCACTTTATTAGTAGGGTACAATAATACCCCACCATTCATTTAACTAAGAATATATCTGGGGCAGCCATAAAGAACACAAGAACTGCAATATTCTTCTGAAAGTTTGTACCATGACATGTAATCCTTTCACAAGGACAAATAAGGTGAAAACCATTTATTATAAATATTCTTTTTCCATTTCTGCTACTTTAGGAAGTATTACTGAAAACTCTGTCATGTAGAATAGACCACAAGGGAAATGTTGCAAACACATTAATATGGCTCCATGGTGGGTTCTGTCAAATCAAAGGTTTTAATTGTCTGTACAATGAAATTTGAGGTAAATAAAACATTAAATATATTATCCTAATGCCTGTAACTAAAATAACACCAAGGGAAGCCCATCCTCAATTCACAACAATCAGTGACTCTGTTACTTATGTTACTAACTTGGTATGTCTGACCTAGTAAGTCTAACTTGGTATGTCTGACCTAATAAGTCTAACTTGGTATGTCTAACCTAGTAAGTCTAACTTGGTATGTCTGACCTAGTAAGTCTAACTTTGAATGTCTAACCTGGTAAGTGTAAATTGGTATGTCTGACCTA
>JAACNH010008981.1:0-11939 GCA_019447015.1 Hymenochirus boettgeri
CACAGGGTATAATATGGGATGTGAGATTCCCTGTATATAGGGTCACTGCTGGGAAATACACTGCACAGGGTATAATATGGGATGTGAGATTCCCTGTATATAGGGTCACTACTGGGAAATACACTGCACAGGGTATGATATGGGATGTGAGATTCCCTGTATATAGGGTCACTACTGGGAAATACACTGCACAGGGTAATGATATGGATGTGACATTCCCTGTATATAGGGTCACTACATGGGAAATACACTGCACAGGGAATGATATGGATGTGACATCCCTGTATATAGGGTCACTACTGGGAAATACATGCACAGGGTATGATATGGATGTGACATTCCTGTATATAGGGTCACTACTGGGAAATACACGCACAGGGTATGATATGGATGTGGACATTCCCTGTAATAGGGTCACTACTGGGAAAACACTGCACAGGGTATGATATGGATGTGACTTCCCTGTATAGGGTCACTACTGGGAAAACACTGCAACAGGGTATGATAGGATGTGTGTGACATTCCCTGTATATAGGGTCACTGCTGGGAAATACACTGCACAGGGTATAATATGGGATGTGAGATTCCCTGTATATAGGGTCACTACGGGAAATACACTGCACAGGGTAATGATATGGATGTGACATTCCCTGTATATAGGGTCACTAATGGGAAATACACTGCACAGGGAATGATATGGATGTGACATCCCTGTATATAGGGTCACTACTGGGAAATACATGCACAGGGTATGATATGGATGTGACATTCCGTATATAGGGTCACTACTGGGAAATACACTGCACAGGGTATGATATGGATGTGACATTCCCTGTAATAGGGTCACACTGGGAAAACACTGCACAGGGTATGATATGGATGTGACCTTCCCTGTATAGGGTCACTACTGGGAAATACACTGCAAGGGTATGATAGGATGTGACATTCCCTGTATATAGGGTCACTACTGGGAAATACACTGCACAGGGTATTATATGGATGTGACATTCCCTGTATATAGGGTCACTACTGGGAATACACTGCACAGGGTATATATGGGATGTGACATTCCCTGTATATAGGGTCACTACTGGGAAATACACTGCACAGGGTATGATATGGGATGTGAGATTCCCTGTATATAGGGTCACTACTGGGAAGGAAGTTACAATGCACAGGGTATGATATGGATGTGGACATTCCCTGTATATAGGGTCACTACTGGGAAATACACTGACAGGGTATGATATGGATGTGACATTCCCTGTATATAGGGTCACTACTGGGAATACACTGCACAGGGTTGATATGGATGTGACATTCCCTGTATATAGGGTCACTACTGGGATACACTGCACAGGGTATTATATGGATGTGACATTCCCTGTATATAGGGTCACTACTGGGAAATACACTGCACAGGGTATTATATGGATGTGACATTCCCTGTATAAGGGTCACTATGGGAAATACACTGCACAGGGTATGATTTGGATGTGACATTCCTCTGTATATAGGGTCACTATGGGAAATACACTGCACAGGGTATGAGATGGATTTGTGTTGGGACATTACCTGTATATAGGGTCACTACTGGGAAATACACTGCACAGGGTATGATTTGGATGTGACATTCCCTGTATATAGGGTCACTACTGGGAAATATGTCCATATCATACCCTGTGCAGTGTATTTCCAGTAGTGACCCTATATACAGGGAATGTCACATCCAAATCCAATCATACCCTTGCAGTTTATTTCCCAGTAGTGACCCTATATACAGGGAATGTCACATCCATATCATACCCTGTGCAGTGTATTTCCCAGTAGTGACCCTATTACAGGAATGTCACATCCAAATCATACCCTGTGCAGTGTATTCTCACCAGTAGTGACCCATATATAAGACAATGTCACATCCCATATTATACCTACCTGTGCAGTGTATTTCCCAGTAGTGACCCTATATACAGGGAATGTCACATCCATATAATCCCTGTGCAGTGTATTCCCAGTAGTGACCCTATATACAGGAATGTCACATCCATATCATACCCTGTGCAGTGTATTTCCCAGTAGTGACCCTATATACAGGGAATGTCACATCCATACATACCCTGTGCATTGTATTTCCCAGTATGACCCTATATACAGGGAATGTCACATCTATCATACCCTGTGCAGTGTATTCCCAGTAGTGACCCTATATACAGGGAATGTTCACATCCATATCATACCCTGTGCAGTGTATTTCCCAGTAGTGACCCTATATACGGGGAATGTCACATCCATATCATTCCCGTGCAGTGTATTTCCCAGTAGTGACCCTATATACAGGGAATGTCACATCCATATCATTCCCTGTGCGTGTATTTCCCAGTAGTGACCCTATATACAGGGAATCTCACATCCCATATCAACCCTGTGCAGTGTATTTCCCAGTAGTGACCCTATATACAGGGAATCTCACATCCCATATTATCACCTGTGCAGTGTATTTCCCAGCAGTGACCCTATATCAGGAATCTCACATCCCATATATACCCTGTGCAGTGTATTTCCCAGCATACCCTATATACAGGGAATCTCACATCCCTATTATACCCTGTGCAGTGTATTTCCCAGCAGTGACCCTATATACAGAGAAGTCACATCCCATATCTTACCATCGATATCTCCCAGTGTGAGTTCATCCCCGAGCTCCGCCAGAGTTTCCATGTTTCCCATGTTCGGATCCGACACCTCCATACGATGTGTCCGGTACCCAGTCCTGCCTTATTTCCCCTGGGTACCTTGTCACCCCTGTCACTCACTATCCTTACGATCCTATCACCAGAGACCACCAGCGCCATGTCTCGCCCCCGCCCCTATCACTCTAAGTGACGTCAGTCTTCCCCTTCTTAAACCCCTTCCATTCCAGTCAGAAATAGTGAGTGTAACTCAAAACAGCGAGGCGCGAACGCACCTCCCCCCACCCCCTTTCCCTCCCTAGCGCTATAACAGGCCTGTCTTTGACACCGTAATGAAAGGGAGGCCCATCCCACCTTTAACAGTGGGAGCGCGTGCTGGATGTTTTGTTGTCAATGAGACCAGACGCCGCTGACCAATCAAAGAACTTGGCAAGCTGTGGTGTGACACTACGTCAGCGATCAGGGGATGTTATTTGCATATAAGGCGGGACCACGCGTTTCCTTTTATAACTCCAACCACTGTTCTCAGTCTAGTGTGTAATAGCGAAGCAGTAGCTCGCCCGTGTTGGAACAGAAACACGTGCTGTCACTCGGCTTTTCCAAGCCTATATGGAACTGTCTACCCACTCTGGCTCATCATACGCACACACTAAGAATTGCAGACCATCTCAAACAGTGCAAGATATTTATTCAGTGTGTAGCAACTTTTGTCAGAGCCAGTGTCCTTTACAAGCTCATAAAGGTTATAAAGGAGCATGTTGTCTCCGAAACATGTTGCTACACCAGTGGTGCCCAACCCAGCCAACACTGGGGGCCGCACTAGTGGCACTGAGCGCAGTAAGTGGGCTGCGGAGGATAGTTCCACCCCAGACATGCCCCTTTCCACGCCCACTCACGGCTTCGTGCTGCGGGTTGTGCTGTGCTACACACTGAATGAAAGTTTTGCGGTTTGTGCTGTTTGAGACGTGTCTCCAATCCTTATTAGGAGTTTCAGGAATTTGCCTCAATCATTTTTGTATACAATAAAGACTGGGAGCACACTACATCCTTAGGCTACATTACAACTAAATTTAGCGGAAGTGCTACTGATCTGGTCAAATATTTACAAACAAAGAAAAGATAATCAATGCCATTCCTAGGCCCCATAATATCATATTATCTGCACACTGGCATACTTAATAAACAAAGGGGTTTTAATATACATTACTGTGATCACATGATGAAAAGCCTTCCAACCACATCAAGGTACCCCAGTCTGGAAGGTCCTAACGTCTAACCTTTTTTTACTTCAATTACCATTAGCAAACTTTTGCATTTCTCATAGTTGTGCACTGGATCCATATAACAGGCTTTCTTCACTTACCCACCCCAGCCCTTTGGCTTTTTAAAATGAGGAAGAGACCGTAATCCAGCGGGGGAAGGCGGACAGTAAGAAGGCCCACCACACCCCCACAATCAGCTGATCACACACATGAAAGAAACGTGTGAAGACCGGACCTGAACTTCTGGACCCAACCGCAAGTTCAGGTCTGGCCTTTTAGACATCCAATCGCGTATGTTTCCTTTATACGTGCTGATCATGGATCTCAGTCTAGGGTCCAGCCCCAATCTCGCAGGGTGCCCAGGCCCCTGTAGTTTACTCCCCTGATAGGACCTCCAATTAACATTGGAGACAGTAATGATATAAAGAAGGGTCTATGTGTGCTTATCCTTAAAGGAGAACTAAACTTAATTTTTTAAATCCTAATTGAAACTTACGCTATACATTGTAAGATTCTTCTCTAGTAAGTTGCATTTAGTACATGTGAGATATAGATTCTGAACTAAGAGGATTCCATGTTGTTGCCAGTACAACCACAGCCCATGTAATTCAAAGAGCCGCGTCCCCTGACCCGAGGATTCTTCGTCTCTAGCACACAGTTTCCAGCTTCTGTTTCTAGCAAAAGATAACATTCTAGGTTAGGTCCCACTATGCATGTTGCATTCCGTTTTCCGTTTTGTGTGAATTTTGCAAATCGCAATGTATTTAAAATATAAATCAAATCGCGAGAATCAGTTCCCACTGTAAAATTTTCATTCTGAATCAATGTGTTCCATTTTTTATCTGCATGCGTGCACGA
The DNA here is from genome assembly GCA_019447015.1 of Hymenochirus boettgeri. NCBI lineage: Eukaryota > Metazoa > Chordata > Amphibia > Anura > Pipidae > Hymenochirus > Hymenochirus boettgeri. Next base: position 4,811 of record JAACNH010008981.1, read on the forward strand.
CTTTTGGTCTGTGTGTCGCACTTAAATAATAATCTATGGAACACAAAAAAAGTAGACACACAAGACAAACTTATTTTTTTTGTGTCGTTTTCTCCAGTATCTCCTGTTGATTTTCCAAAAAACTGCACATGCACGCAAACAGACCAGAAATGCAGACATGACAAATGAATAAAACGCATATCTGTTGACCGGCAAACGGACTGGAATGCTGACAAAATGCACTGTCCTTAACGCACTCAAAACGGACAGCACAATGCAATACACATAGCGGACCTTGCCCTAAATGTACTTAATTTGTTTTTGTGTCTGGTGGCTCAACATATAAATGCCTTGTTTTTAGAATTACACAGCCAACAGTAACAGGTTCAAATCCCCTTGCCTAATTTGAAACAATACAAAATAGTTTCATAATTTTTTTAGTTTTTTTAATTTTAGTTGCCCTCTCTGAACCCTTTCCATTTCCAAGATGTCCTTTTTATTACAGGATTCCAAAATTGCACTGCATATTCAAAATTCGACCTTACCATTGCTTTGTAAAGAGTGAGAATAACATTTATCTCCCTTAAATCCATACCTCTCTTATACAAGACAATATTCCCATAAATATCCCAGGTATGCTTGTGAAGGTTCTCATTCTCATATCTGTTGTATTCAATTACAACAGACTGGCTTTGTCTGCCATGTACAATGCTGTTTTGCACCTTACTCTGGGCGTTCCTATACACCTCTTAGCCACTATCCAATCACGCCCTTAACACCTGGCTGTGATATTCTAATTGAGATTTCCCAGGATACATATTGCCACAGATTCTTGTACAAGTCATTCTGAATTGAGAAAGCCAGTCGGATGACTAGCGAAACGTCTTCAAGAACTAAACTTCAAGTCCAGTTGATCTAATTGAATACAACAGATAAATCCCCAGGTATTTTACAATAGTGGACTAATTTCCACACGAATACTAACACCATATGCAGGATGTTCCTCCAACTTTTGGAGTAGTTTACCATGTATCCAATCAAGAATGTGTGTAAATATACAGCCTGATATTTTTTAGTACCTGGTAAGCACACACCAGGCCCGTATTAGCCCACCCTGCACTGAACAAGATGTGAGAAAGGTGGCACGCATTTTATGTACATTAACACCCGTTTGCGTTGCTATTTGCGCAAGTCTGGAATTGAAGTACATGCAATTTGCAAAGAAATGGTGATCAAATGCACTCTGAAACGGAGTGCAGCACATGCAATGTGGCCACCCATTTTTATTCACCAACATAAGTTTTCACAATTGCAAAACGTTATCATAAGCATGTCAGAAATGTGCTACTGTAATATGAATGAGACTAGATAAACTTAGTAAAAAAAAATTCTGGCAAGGAAATCTATAGAGGGTAACTATAATCTGAAAGTACATTTTAGGTAGTAAATTGAAGTTAATTACATGTGTGTCTGTGCTGCTTTGTTAGTGAATTTTCAATGTTTAGTACTGCTCCAAACAGGCACCCACCTCCCTAGTCACTGCCCACTTATCTCCAGCTGGCACTGGATACGTAATTTACATAATAAAGAGCCTATTCACCCCATTAACATATATTCCTGACACTGCTGACAGTGGGTGTGCTGCGTGCTGCTGTCAGACACTTCTTCCTCTCCCTTTCTAAGTACATGCTGTGAATGTGGGTGGGGCTGCTGCAGTGTGAAACACTACTCCCTTCTAACATCTGGGTGGGGCTCTCCTGTGACACACTCCTGTTGATAAAAGACAGATAGATACACAGACACAGACAGGCAGATCGATTAGAAATAGACAGACAGACAGATAGATAGTAAGACTAATGTTTTGAGAGATCCTGGTAAGAGGTCAATGGAGGACACAAATTAGCATACCTGGTTTGAGTGACAGGTCTTTCCCTGTACAGGCTGTTTATTTAAAATGAAGATTTCTGAGAATCTACAGCTGATTTCAAATCTAAAAATGTGTTGGAGTAGTGGACCATTGTATCATTTTTGAAAATTCTATTTTGGATTATAGATACCCTTTAAGCCTAAACATTTCTTCGGCTAAGAGTAGCCTCAGAATTATTCTTAAAATCACTTAGGGTCTATTTCCTGCATATGGAAGAGAAATATGCAGGGATGTAATATATAGCATTATATAAATGGCTAGTCCATCAAAAATAAAGTTTAGCTATAAATGTTTATCACCCCCCAAACCTAGCTTTTGCATTACAATATGTTCCAAAAAATGCTCTGTGAGTCTCTTCCCTGACCTGGTCTCTCGCCGCTTAGACGATGCTCGCTCCTGTTACAAGCTCGTTGCGAGCAAAAACAGGAGCAGAGGGCTTCTGCCCAGACGGCCGCTCCACTTTCCACGCAGGCAATTGGGTGTGACGTCACGTCCTCCTTTACTAACAGTCGCAACCAGGAAGTGGAGTTGCTTGCAGAGGAGGAGCAGCGAGGGACCGGGTCAGATAAGAGACTTCAGCGAATCTTTGTAATATATTAGTATGCGAAAGCTAGGTTTGGGGGTGGGTGAATAACATTTTTAGCTAACTTTATTTTTGACTGGCCCTTAAGTAAGTCTTTTGCATATAGGGCACATTTGTAAAGGGAAGGGTTAGACAAAGCATAGGTGGTTAGAAATGAAGATTTAGATCTAAGACACACATCAACGCGATTCAAGTGTTTTGCGATCCGATCGCGCTTGCAATTGCGTATACCTAGGGAGGTGGCCCCACTACATGAGTTTCACTCTGATACGTTGTCGGAGGGCACGCGATCACCATTTTTGCACGTATCGCATGCGCGCCGAAACGTTTCAATTTCAGAAGCGCAGAGCACCGATTGCACGGTGTTCTGATTCTGTGTACATTAGTGTGTCTACAACTTTAATCTTTATTAACTTTAAGGGTACGATCTCCAAAAAATAAAAATATATTTTTTTGTAGTGCAGGGCACCCACCACCAGGTTTCCACCCACCACCACCACAAATCGACTTACCCACCTTCGGTACCTCGGCTCTCTGCCTTTATTGCTACTCTGTACCAATAATAGGGGCCAGACTGTCAGCCGTGTCTGTGATTGACTGAGAGTCCGCCAATCACAGACATGGCTGTCAGCTATGTTGAGTGCAGAGGGAACGAAGTTGGGTAAGTATATTCTGGGCTTTTTTCTGCGGGGCCCACACAACAGAAAAGTTCCCCTTACACTATAAAAAGACAAAGCAGAGGGATCCAGAGGTGGGAGAGCTCCGCTCTGCATACCAGAGTCGTGAGGACAAGGAAGTAGCTGGCAATGGATGACACACAGACAACACCAACTCTTCACTTTTTGGGACTTTAGAAGGCACTGCAGGAGACCATAAGGATCTGAGGAGTAAGGTAAGGTTTATTTTTACACTACACAGTGGGGCCAGCACTGAGGCAAATTTTAGTTTTGGGGTGGACATGCCTTTTACTTTTTTAAGAAAAACCACTTACTGAGCACTTCTTTGTAATTAATTTATGGGGTCTGTTATCATTATGTAACTGCATATTAACAGATATTTTGCTCACAAATATAATATATATAATTCTGTTTAATGTTGTTAATGCATATGTTTTGTGCAAGGAGGTCTAGGGGTGAGAGAGGCACACCTGTCTGGTGCCGTTGGCAAGAATAAATGAGTAGTTATCATTTAGTTTTTCTTAGATAGGATTAACTGCAGTATGCTGCCTGTATTATCATGTCCTATGATAGGATATCAAAGCCTTAAGGTGGCCATACACATGCGATCCCTATCCCGTGCCGACAGATCACATTGGGATCGGTTGGCTGTACAGCCACTCTTCAGAGGCTCCGCAATCATCGTTTTTAAACAGCTGATTGTGTGTATGCAGTAAAGTACGCAAGATCAGCTGTTTAAAAGGCCGGTACTGAACCGGCAAAAAGTTTTAAACAGCTGAGATACACGTGATCAGCTGTTTAAAACTTTTTGCCGGTTCGGTACCGGCATTTTAAACACTGATCCCCCCCCTACCCATCGCGGGCCGTAGTTACACCACTGAATAAATATAAAATGGCCTGTGAGAAATGATCCTTCACTAATCTTGCACAGTGAAGGACCTTTGGCAGGGTAGGTATGGATCACCTCTTTCAAGGAAAGGATGGGTAAAAAGTTAAAGGGAATGTCCACCCAAAATAAACTTTTTATATGTCCTATATATAATAGCACCAACCTCAAACGCCATGTTCATTTTTCTAAAAATCTTTGCTTTGCCCGATATTTAATGATATATATCAGCGTCCTCTCCACTTCCTGTTTAGGTGACCCCCAGCTTGCCGGACGGAAGCCAATCAGAACCCAGCATTCACGGAAAAGAGGGTGTGTGTGTCTCTCTCTCTCTCGGCTGGCTGCAGCATGGTGAGCCTGGATTTCTTCAGTACACAACTTTACAGCTGCGATTGGTTGAGAGGGAAAAGAGGGGGATCCAGGGGTCAGATCATTACTGATGCAACTTCCTCTGTTCTCACTGCTGGATGTTAACAGACATGCTCAAGAACACAAAAGAACAGAGGCAAGGTGATGTAACCTGTCTCTGTTCATCGCTGTATTGGTCCATGCTGCAGGATTATGCCAGCTACAAAGGTCTGTAACTTTTGAACCACTGGACCGATTTACATGCTGTAAATGTTTGTTTTGGAGCACTTATTTGGGCCAAATAAATATAAAAGTTAGTTTTGGGGGTGGACATACCCTTTAAGAAATTACATTATCTTTAGGTCTATGATAATGTAAGAGAAAAAGCAAAAACAATAAAACACAAATTGATTTTTTTTTAAATATTTAATAACATTTCTGATAACGTTTTGTTCTTAAAAGTTTACAACTGTAAATGTATATTCACATTTTGCATTTGCCACAATAATGATCAAGCATTACAGTATTTACAAAAAAAAAATGACTTCACTCACAAGAACAATACATTTTTAAAACATTGTTGCTTACTAAGACTTTATGAAGATCCACAAATCACAACTAGAGTCTTCAAATTTCCAGAAGTAATCTGTGAATATTATGGAATGTTCTGGCTGTGGTGGCAAGAATTTCTCAGCAATCCACTGTTCAGCATTCTGCTTAAAGGCATCAGAAGTTCTGAAACTGTAATTTGAAGAAACGCTGCTCCTTCCTCTTGCCAATGTCACTGCCAGGTCTAGTCCATCCCTTGCTCCATAATAGGTATGTGGCATTGCTGCTTCCCATGATCAAGAAGTGACAACTCATGTCTGCACCATAAGTGGTGCCAGCAAAGGAAGAGCATCTGTGACAAACATCAGAGCTTCTGTATGCTTTTGAGAACTGTTAAGGACAACTATACTCACTTCACCCTCGCTCCTCTTCCTCCATAGCTGCATAGTACCCGGGTGAGGACCTAAAATCGCTAAGTCCTCACCCTGGGTACTTTCCCAACTCCTGCACTACTTACCGCAAATCTGCTTCGCCGATCGCTCCATTCCTCCGCTCTTCCTGCTTCAGTGAGAGATTGCGAGGCAGCCAATAGGAAGACACGCTCTGCAAGGAGGCGTGTCTTCCAATTGGCTGCCTCGCGACTGTCACTGACAGTAGGAGAGAGGTGGAACAGTGTGGGGTCGGCGAAGCAGATTTGCGGTAAGTAGTGCAGGAGTTAGGGAAAGTACCCAGGTTAGGACTTAGCCATTTTAAGTCCTCACCCTGGGTACTATGCTGCGTGGATCGGGAAAAGGGGAGTATAATTGTCCTTTAAGAACACATTCACTGTTTCAGTTTGAAAAGGTAAACCGGTGCATGTACAGTAAACAAATCAACGTGCAGAAACTGATTTTTTTTTTCTAAAGTATATGGTACAGGGGCTTTTTCTAGATTTAAAATATTTAGGGTATGCAGCAACATTCACTAGCCCCCAAAACTTTTAAACCCAAAAAGTACTATCATCTTGCGTTGCCTGAGGCAATTTCAGCACAAACAATGCAATAAACTTTGCGTTCATTTTTACACTACTAAAAGTTGCAATAGGGGATTTTATTGCATTTCCCTGCTAGAATTGCAACCATCGTAATTAAGATGCTGGCCTTCCCAAGTTGTTTCTGCTACCTGTCCTGCTGTCAATCATGGTCATGAAGTTTAAGCTAGTAACAAGCTCACAAAGCAGGTGGTTGGAAGTGGCAATTTCAGAGAGTTGTGTAAAAAAATATAATCAATCATGGAAAGACATCCAACCAACGTCAGGAAGAATTGCAATTTAATGACGGTCAACATAGTACTGTTAAAATGGTGCTATGTTGTATATTTGGAAGAAATTCTCTTTCTAGCAATGACCATCAGACAAAAAGCAACCTTCTAGAAGCTTAAAGGGGAAATTTGGTCTCCAAACAAGTTGATTTGAAATGAAGGCCAGGTAAAATGAGCCAGCAACCACTTTTCTACATGCTGCACTGCCCAAGATATTAAGAAATTAATGGGTGGGAGGCTCTGAATCTGCGGTCACAAATACTAGTACCTCCTTCTAATCGGCGGTTAACACATGCTCAGTGCAGGAGAAGCAGAAGCGACCAGGAACAGATCAAGTGAGTCACTGAAGGAGGACTTAAAAGTGTATGTATACTGAAAAATGATTTTGCGTCATCTTATCTAAAATAAATAAATACATGTAAGTGCACTTACTCTGAGGTGTCTGTTGCTGCATGCCTTCAATACAATACTTATTTTGCTCAGCTCCGACCACTGATCTGATATTTCCCAACGCAAACTGCATATAGCACACCAACTGTCAAACCATTCCATACAGTAAAACTGCTTACAGAAATGCTAAAACGTAAGATGTTTCAGATTGGATATCATGAAATAAGGGGCGGATGAATTATAGTTTCCACTAATAGCCTGCAATTTAAAAAAACAAATTTTCCAGTGTACATACCCTTTAAGAGGAGGGGGGGGGGGGGGAGAACAACACACAGCCCCACGCAGGGATTGTGGCAGTTAATGTAAATTTAATTTCACAGGGACATTTGTGTCACATGGTTTCAAAGCAGGAAGTGCAGGGGACCTGGTGATGCTGCTACCACATCACACATAAAAATGTAAATATCTTCAAAACTATGTAAAAAAATTGA
>JAACNH010008982.1:0-11934 GCA_019447015.1 Hymenochirus boettgeri
TCTGATATTTATCTATCTATCTATCTCTGCTATCTATCTATATTATCTATCTATCTCTGCTATCTATCTATCTCTGCTATCTATCTATCTCTGCTATCTATCTAAATTATCTATCTAATTAGCAAACAGTGTGCACTCTACCTTCAAGTAGTATAATGCCCAGGTGCTACTGCAGATCCTATAAATATCCAACCATAGTAACATGTAGAGCACTCTCAGGACTTGTTGAAAAAATCTTAAACTTTTTCAACAAACTTTATCTGTTTGCTGCTTATGGAATAAAAATTTAAGATTTTTTCAACAAGTCATGAGAGTGCTCTACATGTTACTATGGTTGGATATATTATCTATCTATCTCTGCTATCTATCTGTCTATCTATCGCTATTATCTATCTATCTCTGCTATCTATTTATCTATCTCTGATATTTATCTATCTATCTCTATTATCTATCTCTGCTATCTATCTGTCTATCTATCTATATTATCTATCTATCTCTGCTATCGCTATTATCTATCTCTGCTATCTATCTATCATCTATCTACCTCTGCTATTTATCTATCTCTTCTATCCATCTATCTATCTCTGCTATCTATCTGATATTTATCTATCTATCTATCTCTGCTATCTATCTATATTATCTATCTATCGCTATTATCTATCTCTGCTATCTATTTATCTATCTCTGCTATCTATCTATCTCTATTATCCATCTACCTCTGCTATTTATCTATCTCTGATTTTTATCTATCTATCTATCTCTATTATCTATCTACCTCTGCTATTTATCTATCTCTTCTATCTGTCTATCTCTGCTATCTATCTATCTGATATTTATCTATCTATCTATCTCTGCTATCTATCTATATTATCTATCTATCTCTGCTATCTATCGCTATTATCTATCTCTGCTATCGGGGGGGTGCATGAAGGGGAATCTTGCCCTTTTTTTATTGGTTGTTTTTTCAGTTTAAATTGAATGGGAGGTAATAAGAGATGTGTCTGACCTCCTGTTCTTCAATTAACGATCAGGAAGCGGACAAAGTTACTGAAATACCCAGTATGCGCTTCTCTGCTGTTCTTTCTGACATGTCCCAATGTGGAGCTTGTCTTGTATAGGCACACATATGGCTGCAAAAAATAATACATAATCGCGAAAGCTTCGTGTGATTTAATCAAGAAAGAGTTTAAAACGTTATAATGTGACTCTAACTGAAAAGCGGAATGAAAAGTGGCAAATAAGTCAATGAAGTGCTGTTTCTAGTACTAAACCTGATTTTTTGCTGTAAACTTGATTTAAAATGGTGCCTATCAAAACTGTGTACAGGGTACAGTGTTGTTTTAGCCATGGAATATTATCCCTGATCTCACATGTATTCTTCTTTATAGTTCATTATCTTAATAAATGTTATAACTGTATATAAAGTACTTACGAAAGTTGTGGTGTCCACTAACTTACTAGTCTGTATTGAGTATAAATTAATGTGTTAGAGTCTTTGTTGGGAGTCAACCTTTCTTAAAAGTGGACATATTATGAAAACATTTTGTAATGTGCTTTAGAATGAGGACTCTTGTCTGTTTAGTGCACCTGTTTGCAAGGAAGCTTTAAATACTGTAGCTAATTGTGAAAATGTAGTAAAAGTTAGGGGGTAATTGGGATGGATCGACCAGGTTTTACTGGCTATAATTATGCTTTTGGGGTTCCGTAATGTGTGAGCTTTTACAAGTTTGTGTTTTAAACTTGTTTGAAAGTCAAGCATGGGGCAAAAAAACGTGTCGGCTATCATTGAACGGAAAACCAATATAGCGAAGGTATGTACACTCAGACAAAACTTTGTACACAATTGTGAAAGGAACCTAAGACGGGTGATCGTGCCCCATACGAGGTGTGAACTATAATAACACACAGTGCAGACTCGTAACTTGGAATAACCATTTAGGATCAATAACAAATGGGCAGCTATATATGAAACGAAACCCCCCCCCTTCTTTTTCTCCACGTTTTCTTTTTTTTTTATTCCCTCCACAGCGTTGATTGTTGAAGAATTACTCTATAAGTGGATGATGAGCTTAAAGAGCTGAAAAAGAACTGGGATTCTCGCTATAAGGAAGGAGCTTGAGGCTTCCTTGGAAGACGAGCTTGAGGGCAAAATGGGGCATCATTGGTGGAAGAACTTCAGGCTTTCGAAAAGATCTTGGTGATGACAACAGGGGAATGAGTCACCGATGCTGATGATGATGTAAAAATGCCAGCGTCGGTCAGGAGGGTACAGAAGTATTGCGGCACGTCGAAGGGCTCTAAAGAAGAAATATCAAGAAAAATTGCCAGCAAGGAAGCAGGGCGACGGGAATGGTGAAGAAAACAACAAAAAAAGAACCTAAATCAGAAAAACTGTAGGCTTGTAGCGCAGGCTGTGAAAGAAACGAGCCAAGACATGAGGTTAAGATCTAAACACAAACAGGGAACGATTTAATAGGGCATGTGCCCAACCCCCCTCAACTAAAATTTTACTAACATACTGGTCCCCCACTGTACAAAGCAAAACAATCCTTACTGACATCATTGCTTCCTTGTGGTTCTCCTGTTCTGCCTACTTTTTAAAGTGCAGAAAATGTGGGTAGGAGCTGTCTTGTTGCCTCTTCCTGTGCCTGTATCTTGGCTAGCCTAATCAAGGTATGAGGCATGCTCAGTAGAGCCTCTCCTCCTCCCTCCCGATTCACTCCATGCCAGGAGTAATGGAGCTATAAAAGCTTTGTGACATTGCAGGGGATACCCTCCCACCCCAACCACCTGTATTCATTCTCTAAAATCGTTGTTCCAATCTCTTAACGTAAGCATTCCTCGATCCTGTGCGGTTACAGTGAATGAAGTTCAGCCGCAGCTTGTGATGGCTGTCTCTCGAGCGCTGCTGCCGGTCCGGCCCCTGCTTGCAGTTTACGGCGGGCGGCAGGGGAGATGGACAGAACAGCGACAGCACGGATCGAGGAGGTTGTAAGGAGGGATTGGCAACAATTTTAGAGTAAAGAATATAGCGGGTGGGGGTGGAGGGTATCCCCTGCATGTCACAAAAAGTTTTTATAAAGGGTGGACAGGCCCGTTTAGCTGCAAGGAGATTCATTATTGATGTGACCAGAGACAAGCTAAGTTGGGAACATGTGAACTTATGTATTCATAGAGATCTTGCCCATCTTTATCACATGTTGGCATGTGTAAATAATTTGGACCCCCACAACAGTGTCCATGCTAGACTTATTATAAAGATGGTAAAGGGTTCCAGCTCCATTTCGATAAAGAGAGGCTTCTGAATTTAGATGTGGTCAGCCAGACATGATGAAATAACACAGATACAAAGTCGAACATTTCCCCTTAAGTAGCCCTGCCTCATTGTTGGATCAGGATAGTATTGAACGTTTTCAAGAAACCACTTGTGTTGTTTGTACTTCCATCTTATAGGATGTAAAAAAGAATCAGATTAAAGCAACCTACCAGGGTGCCATTGTGATTGTCCTGGCCAACTATTACCTCACTGAAAAGAGCATAGACTTCTGAGCATGGACAAGGACAAAGAGGTTCTAGTGGATGGAAATTAATGAAACTAACTCTTGCTGAGCACTAAGAGGATAACAAATAGCCCACTCTAAGGACTGTGCTGAAGGTTACAAGCAGATAAATTTTAATTAATTAGTGGTTCCGGTTTTTATACTATTTATTTTTTAAATGATCCAGTATAGTTGTTTAAATGTTATTTTATGGTCCATTCGTAAATGGTAGTTATTTTCTTTTTAATAATTTGTATAAAATTAATAGATTGTTTAAAACTTGTGATTTGAAATGAAAGGTACTTCATACCCTGTAAATATTTTAACATTCCTGTTTAAAAGGATGATGTCGGAAAATATATTTAAAACTGGGAAAACTGGGGAGTCGGTTTTAATAGTTAGCAGTAGTTTTAAACAGAAAACCAATAACCCAGCAATGATTTTCGTATCTCTAAACCTTTCGACCCCTATCATACACCTTTTTCTGAACTATAACACCTGGAACTTGGTAGTTTTTAATCCAAATATGCATAAGATTTCGGTTAGATTAAAGGTTTTTGACACCAATTATAATTTAGTTGGCCATCTACAATACGGGTGATTAGTTTACAAAGTGTATATCTTTATTTCTGCACTAGCTAATCAGCTTCCCAATGCAAACAGGGAGGACAAATCTGTTTATAATGAGAGAGAGTCTGTCTAAAATAGCTTTAAAGTAGCCAGTTACATGGTCATCAACAGAAAGTTAAGGTAGGCAGGGTTGTATGTTTGAAATGTTATGGGGGGGGGGGTCGGGGGTTCTTCCTGTCTATAGAATATATCCGCCTTACCAAAGGTAACTGGGATTTCATACAAAGTAAGGGATAACTAAAAAGCTTTCGTCTAAATCACATCTGCTAGGCACAATTTGTGTTATATGTTTAAAGGTTCAGAAATATAAATTTCGAACACGTTCCTCTTGTCAGCGTTGTTGCATGTGCAAAAGATCTTAACAGTAGAGTAGGCCCAAAAATTGCAGACATTATTTTTCTTTTTTGTCTATGCAGTTTTCGTACTGCTAGGTTACTTCCGTCTTCCCCGGGCGTTAAGTCTTAAGTGGCATGCCTCTTTCCTAAAGACGGGGGAGAATGGCGTCAGGTCAGGGACCCCAATTTCACTTAAGAGCTGGAAGCAGAAAGTTTTTGAAACATGCATGCTATGCAGTATAGGTTTTCACAAGCTGAGGTCAGAGACTGTACCATGAGACTTATTTAAAGGAAAGGTCTGCAGGGTACTTTTAAACTTAACTCATTTGGAGACCACAGTTGCTCTTTAATGAGCCATTTTTAAACTTGCAATTACCTGGCCTTTTTACTTTTAAAAGGTTTAAAAGCTTTATTACCAGCTTACTTCACAGGGGCAAGTTGCACGGCATATATCTTGATAGGCCTCATGCTAAATATTCAAATCATTAAGACTGCAGCTATGCACACATACGTGGTGAGGAGTCAATGTCAAACCTAACAAATAATCAAGATAGCAAGAACAAGAAAGATACCAATATATACACATTTGTGCTCAGGCAGGTGCATGTTTAAACATTGTGTGCCCTCAGATTTAAGTAGCGTTGTATGCTTGCCAATTACTAATTAAGGTCCAAAATGATATTGGCACTTTATTTTATAAACATCTACAACCATTTATTTTTATTTTTTTTGCACTGTATCCTTAAATGATAAGGCCTGTGAGTTCCGTGCATGGAAATTAACAGGCATTACAGGTTTGAGGAGAAGCGAGGAAATCTCAGAGGGGCCGGATTAACTTCAACAAAACCTTGTAAAAGACGTCAGCAACTTTCAAGCACAAGGCAGGCTCTGGAGGGATAGGTTTAAAAAGAAAAATGGCAAACATATTTTTAATGATCAATAAGTTTATTTGTTTTTTCCAAATTATGAAACTAGTATATCAAACAGACAGTGGTACTCTATACAGTTCAGTATATTAGCTTAGTTACAGTTAAACAAGGGGCTTAACCATCCAATAATTGATAAATTGTGGTGGCATATAAAGGTTAGATGACAAATGTTTTATTTTTAGTACACTGGAACCTGTATTACGGCAGGGTGTAGGATGGGTTGAGGCTTTATGGAAAGGTTTAATAGGTTCTCTCATCCAATCTGGTAGGTGTGATGCACATGGGCTTATAGCAACATAGCCATACTTTGGTGATAGTGTGGAATGCGTATTTTGATAGTATGAAGCATTCTTGTCATTGATGCATTATTCATTGGAGTTTGGTTTGGCAGAAGTAGGGTTGGGTTTCGTCATTGGGCTCCTATTGATATTTGGGAGGCTAAATGGCAAAGTGTGTCCAGGTATGCAGTTTGTTGTTTGATGTACTGATTTTCTTTGCTTATTAGGGCTTTACCTTGGGTTGGGTTTTATGGTGTTAAAGAAGAGAACCTTGAGATCATCTGGAAGCCTCTTCCCAGGAGTAGCTCTCGGCACCACTGGGCAAGTCCATCCAAACATGTACATGTGGCCTGGATTCTCACAAGTTTTCTTGAAGGATAACAAAGTCAATGACACTCAATATGTACCTTCAACAGTGTATGTGAATAATATGCGATGCGCTCAAGAAAATTTATTTTTGTACAATTAAGAATTTTTAAACTTTGAGCTTCAAGTTGTCCTTTTGCATCTTTAGAAAGATAGGTATAAAGCAGTTAGTTGAAGTTAACTTATCTGTTTTTTTTTTTTTTTTGCGTTAATTGAGGCCTGGGCAGGTAAAACTGAAGTTCTCAATTAATTAACGGGATGGCAGCAAACGAAGATAGAAAACTTTCCTTGCAAGTATTGATCCACGTTGGCTCATCTGACGGTCCTGACTGTTGTCCGACTTTAAATAAACTGATTGGTATGCATGTCTAATGTGACTTTAGTAGTTTAATCCCGAAAAGGAAGAAACTATCGGTGAAAATAACAAGAGTAGACAGTGTGGTGGATATGCATTGTGTGTGAGTTTCATCTTCCTTCACTGGCTGCTGTTAGATTAATAAAAAAACGATAGAATTAAGTTATAGTTCCATTTACCTCCATAAGGGCAAAAACTGAAGTGGCAGAACATCCTTTAAGGACACTTAGAATACGAAAAGGAGGGACCTAAGACTAGTTCTCCTTGACTTTTTTCTTCCTGACCTTATTTATTAAGGTTAAACCTATGATCTTGAAACTAGACTCTTGTTAACCCACATGGGTTTTTTGCCGCACTACTTATTTAATAGTTCATCAACTTTGACACAGGGGAATTCAGTATTATGCTTCCTAGATTAAAGGGCAGAGTGGTGATAGTGCAGGCTCAGGTCATAAAATCTGCCTATTCTGGGCAAAGTTGACCATTAGTGTTGCCAACTTTTTGGGTCTGATATCATTAATTGTTCCTTAATAGCTCATTAAGCACTTCTTATTTTAATGTGTTGCATTGCAATATTCTATTATAAGACTGCCGAGGTTGCAATGTCAAACCTGAGAGCAAATAGTGAAAATGAGAAGCTCTTGTTTGCAGACACCATTGGTGAAGGTAAGGCATGAATTTCAAGTGAGGATGACGGCTAGCTTTTCTATCTTGTGATATGTATTTGCAACAGGTTAAGGGAATGTACTAGATTGTAAATCCATGTTCAAAGGGAGGATCCATAGTATGTTATGCAAAACAAAAGCCAATGTTGCCTTTAGTATGATAAAGTTTTTCAAATCACTTTGGGGAAAGGTTAGACTGGAGGCATTGCTTTGATATCTTTGGGCGGTTTCTTTACAAAGCATTCAAAATTGTTTCTAGAATACAAACCTTCGCGAATCTGTACATTTTAGAAATGACTAAGGCTCTCAATCCATCCATCCTAAATTTTGAAACTTTTGACATATGAGTTGGGGGGTGTTTTATAAATCTACATGTCCATCTACTTGGGACCAGTGGTAGGGAGAATAGAGCAGATTGTGGAAGATTTTAAATTTTCCTTAGCCATGGACATAGAACTGCCAAATGTGGTAATATCACCAATAGCAAACTAGCCTTTCCAGGGTTAATATTTGAAATATTTAGAACGTCCTTAAAGACCATTAGGGAATGTCTTTTTGCCTTCTGGTGTAGAAAGCCCGTGTTTGTGGACGACTTATCTGTGTGGCAGCAGTTCCTGTAGCTCTGTACTCACACTGTTGTTTCACTGAAAGAGGTGATTGTGGACTCTTTGGCTTGTTAAAGTGGGGGCAGTGCACAGTGAGGCCAGGCCCTTCATCTGAACGGAGCATCAAGTACTGCAAGTAATGTGCAAATTTTTTTTGTTACTCATGGGTTGTCGGCCTTTCAGTGGGCATCACATCCAACGTGAAAGCATTAGGGTGTGTGGCCTGTTAGGCGACGCACAATCAACAGTTACATGACATACATACACTCTCACAGACACACACCTCGCGGGATGGATATTCCACTGAACTTGTTCACTGAGACAATGTAATAGGGTACTTGAAAGGTTAACGCTAGTGATATAAATATGTAATGATAGGGTTGGAAAGTGGTGTGTGCAGCGGCCCTCCTACCATGATAACTTGACAGTTGCTCATGGCGGCATTGCATTGTAAGTGTCTTTTTGTTTGAAAAAAAAGAAGGGGCGGGGGGGTTGGATGTGTGTTCCTTGCCCTACGGTATTTTCTCATTGGTTTATTTTTGGTTACTCTCCATGAGGCACTCATTGGCACGGGTTACAGGCTGCAAGAAATGGATGTAGTTAGAATGTATAGCAGATAATAGCAAATAGAATGATAATAGATTGTCATAGGTCGGAAAGAGTAGATGTAGAGCGGAGTTTGAGATAGATAATCGTAATAGATAGCGAGAAGTAGATGGAGGAAAGTATAGAGGAAGATGTATAGGATATGAAGCACAGAGATATAAAACCAGAAATAGATAGATATATAGATATAGAGATAAGATAATAGCAGAGTATGATAGGAGCAGCCAGATGCAGAGATAAATACAAATGCAAGAGATATATAATATAGAGATAGATAGAATAATGCGAGTAGATAGAGCAGATAGAGAGCGAGATATAATTACAGAAGATAATATGATAATAGTGTAGATAGAAGCAGAGTAGATAAATGATAGAGATAATAGTATAGATAATAAGATATAGAGATAGAGTAGATTGACAGGATAGATAGATAATAGAATAGATATAGATAGAATAGGATAGATAGTAGATAATGAGCTAGAGCAGATTAATAGCGATAGATAGATACATGATACGATAAGATTAGATAGCAGAATACGATAGATGATAGAAGAGATAGATAGGATAGCAGAGATAGATAGATAAGCATAGATAGTAGCAGAGTGAGCATATGATGAAGATACAGAGATAGATTAGATAGATTGCCAGAGGATAGATAACAGAGAAGAAGATCAGAAGAGTAGATATGGAAAAATCAGAGATAGATAAATAGCCAGAGGTTAGAGTGATAATAGAGAATAGATAAATTGATTAGCCAGAGATAGATAATAGGAGGAAGGATAGCAGAGATAGATACGATAGATAATAAGATAAAGATAGGCAGAGCTAGATAGATAAATATCAGAAGATAGATAGCAGCAGAGATAGATAACAGATAGAAGAGATAGATAAATGAGCGAGAGGTTAGAAGATAGTAGAGATAGATAGTAAGAAAATTCAGAGAGGATAAATAGCAGAGGTAAGAGGATAATAGAGATAGATAGCAGAGATACGATAGATAATGGCGATAGATTAGCAGAGATAGACTAGATATTATAGATAGATAGCAGAGATAGAAGATAAATTATCAGATAGATAGGACAGATAGAAGAAGAAATAAATCGCAGAGGTGGAGATTAGATAATAGTAGAGATTAGATAGCCGAGATAGATAATAGCGATTAGCAGAGATAGATAGCCAGAGAGAGCTAGATTAATAGAAGATAGATGATAAATATTCAGAGATAGATAAAAGATAGCAGATAGATAATATAGCTGATAGATAGATAATAATCCAACCATAGTAACATGTCAGAGCACTCTCAGGATCTTGTTGAAAAAACTTGAAATTTTTATTCCATAAGAGGCAAACAGACGAAAGTTTGTTGAAAAGTTTAAGTTTTTTCAAAAGTCATCTGAGAGTGCCTCTACATTTACTATGGTTGGACTATTTATAGGAATCGCAGTAGCACCTGGGCATTATACTACTTGACGTATGGAGAGTGCACACTGTTTTTGCTAATAGGATTAGCAGAGATGAGTAGATAGCAGAGATAGATAGACGGATAGATAGTCATAGCAGATAGATAGCAGAGATAGATAGGTCTGCTGCAAGAACATGAATGTAAAGTATAGCAGATGAACAAAGATAGAAATACCAGAAATGGGATAGATATATAGATAAAATAGTAGATAGAGAGAGTAGATAGATAGATAGCAGAGAGATAGATAAATATCAGAGATAGATAGATGAGACAGAAGCTAGAGATAGATGAGAGGAGCGATTAGATAGATAATAGCCGATAGATAAGACAGCGACAGAGATAGTAAAATACCAGAAATAGATAGATATATAGATTAATTAGGAGATAGATAAAATAGCGATAGATAGACCAAGCAGAGATAGCTATAAATACCAGAAAGAAGATATATAAATAATATAGATAAATACGATAGATAGACTAGCGAGTAGATAAATAGAATAGATAGACTAGAAATAGAGAGATAGCTAGAGCTAACTAGAGATAGCTAGATAATTAGAGATAGACTAGCTTAGATAATATGTATAGATAGTAGATAATAGGAGATAGATAGTGATAGCGATAGATACTAAGGATAGATTAGGACTGATAGATAGAGTAATAGCGATTAGATAGAGATTAGCAGAGATAGATAGATAGCAGAGATAGCAAATAGTAATAGCGATAGATAAGCAGAGATAGATAGTAGAGATAGATAGATGCAGAGATAGATAATAATAGAGATAGATAGAAGAAGCAGAGATAGATAGATTAAAAAATCAGAGATAGATACAATAGCAGCAGGGATGGATAGAGCTAGAATAAGAGATAAGATAGACAAAGATAGCAGAGAGAGATAGAAGTAAATAGATAGAAGAGAAGATAGATAAATATAGATAGATAGATAGATACGATCTATCAGATAGATGAGTAAGAAGCAGAGAAGATAATAGCAGAGGGTAGATAGAATGGAGTAGATGAGATAGATAATACGGAACAGAGATAGATAGATAGCAGTATAGATTATAGACATAGATAGCAGAGGAGATCGATAGATTAATAAGATGGTAAGATAATAGACAGAGGCAGGAGAAAAATAGATGCAAGATAGATCAGAGTATAGCGATTGATAATCAGATTAGCAGAGATAGATCTAGATGTAAATATCCAACCATAGAACATGTAGAGCACTCTCCAGGACTTGTTGAAAAAAATCTTAAATTGTTAGTTCCAGTAAGCGCAAATCAGATAAAGTTTGTTGAAAAAGTTGTAACATTTTTTTACTATGGTTGATATTTAGAGATCTGCAGTACACCTGGGCCTATATACTACTTGAAGGTGGAGGTTAGAGGCAACTGTTGTGCTAATGTAGATAATATAATAAGATAATAGCAATAGATAGATAGAATAGCATTAGATAAGCCAGAGATAGATAGTAGAGTCTGCTGCAAGACATGTGAAGTAAAGTATAGCAGATAGATAGATAGGCAAGATAGATAAATACAGAAATAGAAGGATATATAGATATAGAGGATAGATAGCAGAGAGGAAGTAGATAGTAGAAGATTAGATAGAGGAGAGATAGATATCAGATATAGATATAAGATAGCAGAGATGATAGATAAGGAGAGCGAGATAGATAGAATAGCATATAGCAGCAGAGTATAAATGCTCAGAAGAAATAAAGTAAGAGCGAGAATAAGATAGCTAATAGCGGATATGATCAGCAGCAGAGATAGATAAATCCAGAAAATAGATAGAAAGATAATAGAGATAGATGATAGATAGATAGATTAATTAGAGATTAGATATAGATAAGATTAGAGATGACGATAAAGAGACTAGATAGTATAGGATAGATAAGGATAGATAGATAAGATAATACGGTTAGATAATAGCGCGGATAGCATAATACAGATGATGAGTAATACCGAGATAGATATAGCAGCAGATAGTGATAGCGAGTTGAGAAGATAGATTAGATAGATTGCAGAGAGTAGATAATAGAGAGAGATAGGGGGGGACAGAGAGATAGATAGAAGATACAAAATTCAGGAGATAGATAAATCGAGAGGGAGATGGATATATAGAGATAGATCGAAGAGATAGATAGATAGATAAATAGATT
>JAACNH010008983.1:0-11934 GCA_019447015.1 Hymenochirus boettgeri
TAGAAAGATATTAAACTAGCAAGCAATAAAGATGCCCATACACTAGTTAGATGTTTGTTCTGACAACATCTATTCACCAATCGGATTGGGCAATCCCATTCTGAGAAAGTCACAGATAAGTTACTAGTGTATGGGCAGTTTAACAACATTAGGTGAAACATTGCTAAATCTTACACTACATTCATCAGGGCATTCCGCTCAGGACATTCTTGCAGCTGAGGTAATTCTAAGAAATTCACAAAGATAATATTTTATATACATAATATATATATATCATAAAATATATATATACATATTCAGGGAGATTCATAAAGATTTTATCGTTAAAAATGGTGCTAATTTTGTGCCAACCATACAGAGTTAGCTTTCAAATGTTAAATAACCCTGATTGGTTGGAACAAAATTAGCACCCATTTTTAACGATAAGAAACTCTTATGAATCTCCCTGATAAGTGATGTTCTAAATAATTCTTTGTTTATTGGTCTAAACAGATATATCAGCGTAAGCAGAAATACTGCCTATTGCAGTATTTCATTCAGCAACCATGATTGACAGTCCTGAGCCATTCCGTTTGAAGTCAGCATCGGAAATTATGGCAACAAATTTGATGGACCTGTGTGGCATTGCCATCAACAACACCGTATATCCACCTGTGTTTGATGTAGTCATTATGACTGCATAATATATCCATACCTTTCACATGTCTTTATTATATATATTTGCAGGTGACAGTTTTATATTGGTGTTATGTTTATTTAATTTTTTTCCCAACAAAGGAAACTTCTATTACCCACGTCCATGGGCAGAAAACAAAACCCACTGTCACTTTGAATTCATATTGGGAAGACATCAGCCACCGTCTGGACATGGTAATATTCTCCAGGCCATGTGTCAGAGAACTAGTAAGTATTTCATATGCTGTCATTAGATTAACGTCTTTTCCAGGGGATGCTGGTAATAAGTTAGTAAAAAAAAGAAAGGGAACATAAAGCTAATATTTTAGTTTCAGTCACTTCTACTGGTCCTGTATATTACACTTTTATTCTGGATTTTGTCTGTTTTTTATAAGTTTACAGATTCAGCCCTTAATTAGGTATATTGGTCTCTGAATATAATATTTCTTTTCTATAATTTAGTTATTGATGTAGATAACGGTGAGATCATTTTATATTCTCTCTACAGAAATCCAGGTTGTCCAACCTTAAATCAGCAATACAGAAACAGTCCTACCATTCTACAGGAATGGCTGAATGTGATTGAGCTGGTTATAGAATATACACGGTAAGGGTCATTTTGTTTAGTAAAGAAAAACATTCGATTATTTCATGTTTGAGTGTATAGGAAGGGAGCTCAATATTGAGATGATACCCAAGTTGTTGTAGAGGATATGAAAAGGCCATTTGCAGTATCACAGAAATGTATTTTGTGATGTTTGTAATCCAAATGCTAAATACTTAAAACACGCTTGAATAATTCATGTAAATTACAATTAAAAAACTTTAAAGTAAAATGTAAATCAGCAAGAACATAGAACTTTAACTGATAACTGGTATTAGTTTAATCCAACGGTAATTATTCCCTATTATTTGAAAATATAGTGAACCATTCAAAAAAGAAGAATACAGTATATAGTACAAGTAAAGGAACATTACTTAAAAACTATGAATAAATCTAATGTTTTATAATATTGTAAGTAACTCCCGGGCACACTGACTTCAGAAAAACGGTGTACTTTATTATCAGGACGACTTTTACATAGTCCTGAAGAAGATGACCAGGGTAGTCGTTGAAACGTTGATAATTAAGCAGTGTGCCCGGGAGTTACTTACAATTTTATGAGATCTACTGTGTAATGGATGGATTTACACACCTGATGGCACCTGTTATGAAAATTAAATTGGGATGAGTGCAGTAACCATCTACAATACAATTCTTTTAATAATTTTAATAGGGAAATTATAATTCACTTTAATGTCTTGGAAATTGAAATACTATTTTAACCACAATTTGTTTTTACTGTCAATAGAAAACCAGTGTTGTCCATGGAAGACAAGCTCAATGTTACGGAGTTAGATAAACGATACGCAAAACTTCGTGAAACCTTCCTTAAAAACACCAACAAAGAAGCCACAAACATGAAAAGAAATGTGAAGGATGTAAAGGCAGCTCAGGCAACTGTGTCCAAGATTGAGCAATGGATAAATCAATTACACAGTCTGTCAGAGGAGGTAAGTACTAAGCAATTCCATCTTTTCTTTAGAAAGGACGTTTTATACCTGGACCTATTAGCAACTGCTAAACTCTATTTGTCATGTTATAGCCACAAAACAGTCTGCCTGATGTATTCATCTGGATGATAACGAAAAGAGGAACGGGTCGCATATATCCGCATTCCAGCCTATCGGGATTCTGTACCCACAACCAGTAAAGAGGCATGTGGGAATACTGTGGAGGCCCCAAACCATATTCTCAAGGTATCCTTGTTGTTCTATGTTTTATAGATAATACATTTTAATATACACAGTTAAATTACATGTCATTATTTTATATTTTTAGTATCTCTTGATAAAAGCGAAGGCCTCAATATTCCGCCCAGTTTGCGTGAACCTGTGGCTGGGAGCTTCTGAAAGACGAGAAGAATTCAGCAGCAAAACTCACAGGAACCTTCACTTTAATGCAGAAAAAGTATGTTAGATCTAGATATTAGTTTGGTTTTACCTTTTTCTTAAAATGAAAATGAGATCTGTGGACCTATTGTCCCTCTAACTAAAATAAATAACTTCCTTTTACTAATATAACATTTTATATATTTTCTATCTCTAGTATGGAAAATCAGCCAGGTCACTACTTGGATGGAGCTCAAGATGGATGTTATCCCACCATAAATATTCTGATGCTACCGCAATATGAAAATAAGGAGAAGAGCATCGTGCTTCCAATGGCTGGAAATAGGGGAAGGTTGGCTGGCAGGAGACACTTCAAGAAGGTTGGTTTTTCTGCTACCTGTTTTGTATTATTAGATTTCTCAATAAATAACTGCTATTTGGGGCCAATACAAAATGGACCATTTCCTTATTATTTGTCACGTAATCTCTGACTGAGAGTATTAATATTCTTTTCATGTTCCAGATTGCCAGCTGAAGATAATCCTCACCACCATGAATGACAGAGGAAATATATGAGCTTCAGTGTAGATTAGCAAATGGCAAATGGCAAAAAGCAAAGGAGCCCTACAAATGCTGTTAAGTACCAAATTTGGATATTCCAATAATTCATTCAAAAGCTTGGTACACATTATCCAATAAAACCGCTGACCGTGGCAGTATTGGTTATTTCTGTTTTCTATTTATTTTTTTTTCATACGTAAGTATTTCTTTTTCTCTTTGGCCCCGTAGGAGATATCCTATGGAAGAAGACAAAGGATGGGAATATTCATCACTGATAGGGTGGAATTTCCACAAGAAAGAATGTAACACAGATACCTTCCGACGCAGAAGGTGGATAAGGAACATGGTTTCCTCTGAACAGCAAGACACACCATGGATATTTCACCTGGAAGAAGATCTTGTAAGTATAGAGAAATGAATGTTATACTTTTTATTTATTTCATGATGGATCTAAAAATAGATACACTCAATGGCATTATTAAGACTAACAAGGGGACTGGACTATTAATTGTATTTGTTGGGTTTTTGTCTGTCATAAATCAGGATCTAAAGATCACCTACACACAATGAAGATTTATGTTTTAATTCCATTCTGATATCATTATAAATCTAATTCTTACCTGTTTTAGGGCTATCATGTCAACAAAAGAGGACACAAGAAGATCCTTCCATTCATTTCTATACGCCTGGCAAGTAAGGTGTGTTAGCTTCTTATCAGTGCAGTGTTTTAGTTTCTGTTTGATGCCAATAAATGTTAGATTGATCACTTTCTAAGGTATTAATATGGATAGATTGATGTAAAAAATGTAACATTACCTTTTCTCCAGATTCCAACCTATTCAGCTGCGATGTTATGGGACCAGGCTCGGAACCTCATTCCTTCCGACAGTGACAGCTTTTCAGGTAATCAACAAAATATAAATATAAGTGTGTTTGTACTAAAGAGTGTGCACATTTATAATAAGTGAGATAAAAGGGTAATGAACATTATATTGTTTAGGTTGTCCTTTTCTTTACTGACAGATATATTCCCTTTTACTCTATAGATCCATATGCTGTGTTCATTTTGAACAAACCAAGAGGAGTGAGATTCAATATTCCACCCTAAATCCAACATGGGACCAACCCTGTATTCAATGGCATTGATATTTGTGGGAACCCCATGAGATAGCAGGAACCTCCCGTCATTGTAATTGACATATATGACAGTGACTACGTGTAAGTACAAAATAATTTATGTCTCCTTCCTCTACCTCCTACTCTTAATGCTTTAATAGTTCTGACATTTCTTCTTGATTTGCCAACAGGGAGAGGATGACTTCTGGGCAGAAGTTTGTTTTCCCCAATCGTCAAATTGGGTCTAGAAAACGAGGCCACACCAAATCTTTTCTGGTGTCCTGTGAAAAGGGGAAGTAAACACTGTGGAGATGTTCTAGTTAGTGCTGAGCTTTTCCATCAGAAACATGTAAGTTTTTAAAGCTACATAGTTTTTAAAGTACATAGCAGTATATAGAGACATATTCGTTAAGGAAGTTTAAAATAAAAAATGATGCGTGAATTAAGTACTGAATCCATGAAGATATTTATATTAAATATGTGAATTCTGTTAACAGGAGGATCCAATCTCCAGTTTTACGATCACAAAGGGCAGCTGGAGATTTATATGGTGCCAGAAGGAATTGACCTGTGCTCCAACTTACTGCCATTGAGGTAACTTAGAAATATAGTGATATATTTGTTAATGCCATGAGCTAACATAGTATTAGGTGATTATTTCTCTTTTCACTTTAGTTCATTGTTTCCTACTATATATTTGCCTGTGGATTATTTGAAACATATATGTACATATAATAGATTGGTATATATATATCTATTTCTACATATACTCTGGGGTCTACGAAAACCTTAGGAAAGATTACGAACACTTTAAATCCCTCTATATAATCATCGAATGTGGAGGAGGAAAGTGTGGAATCAACTGTCATCAACGACTACAGAAAATGTCGGAATTTTGAGGATCCTGTCCACATGATCAGAATGGTACTAATTACTATTATTTTATTGTTCTGGGACTGAATGAAGTGAAATAGAAATGGTTTTCACACCTTGAAAGAGACGGTGATTCTCATTCACTTTATGATGATTTCTGAATTGAGGTTGAAATAACAAACTTGGCTTTCCTATTACACACAAACTAATAAATAGATATAGACACTTGTAATAAGACTATGTAAGGTCAATTATGAATTTTTTGTTTTTATGTTCTTTGATCATCAATCCAATATTTCAATACTTACTGTCATCCCTTTTTATAGTATACCAGTGGAAGGAAAGTATACACCACCAATCGTAGTTAAACTTCTTGGCCGAAATCATTTTGGAATCCAAAAAAGTTTTGGGACAATGTACAGGTTATAAATACAAAGAGTTCCGCTGTGATTCCAATGGACATAGGCAAGGAGCTAGAGCACAACAGATAGGTGAGTCATCAAAGGCTTTGGGTCCCTTCTTGTAGGTAGGTAGGGCTTGTATTTCCCTTTCTATGATAATAAATATTTTCACTTCTGTTTTAGAGCTCCCACTACGAGTTACATCCTGATGTGGCGTTCAACATTGAAGACCCACAGGTAACGTCTATTCATATAAAAATTGATTGTTCCTGTTAGATGAAAACTGGCTAAATGTGCTAGCTTAATTTCATATCAGCAAACAGTGTGATACATTCCCTTATACTACCTTCTGTTGGTTGTTTATAATATATAATAGTATAATTTGTAAAATATTATCATGTTTTCACAGGAGGAAAAAGAAGGTGTTGATTGGTGGGGAAAGTACTATGCTCTAAGGAAATAGAGCATGGGAATTGTGCCCTGTACAAAGAAAAGGGGTACCCCACCCTAAAGGTAACTGTAATGATTTCATTCTTTCTTTGTCATTGTGTCACCGAATGATTAAACATTTGTACCAGTAAAGCTGCCCTACACTAGACAGACATTGGATAGATTAGAGATATCTATCTAATGTCTAAAGACCATTTTTTTAGCAGTGGTTTTTATCTTAAAATAATCCCACATGGTCCATCATTTTGTGATTTTAAATGATTGCATTAAAGAACGGGCTAGGGGATTCTTAGATAGATTGGACATTTGTCTTATACAAACGTCTAATCTGTCTAATGTCTAAATAGTGTCAAGCACCTTAACTAAATATCTTTGCTTTTTAAATATCTTGTAATATTAATGTTGATTACCGAATAATATACAATAGTAAGAAATTGGTATACAGCAGTAAATATAGTATAACGTTATATAATACTATAATAATAATGTTTAAAATCTTTATATATTTAAATGATATATGAATCGTAATTGGAAATGTTCCAGAGTTTGATGGCCTCAAAGACTTTTCTAACACCTTCCAACTATACCATGGAAAAGTCAATAATAACGAAGACCCGTCAATCATTGGAGAGTTTAAGGTAATCAGATAGAGTATTTCACTGAATAACAAAAGGGCTGTTAAATAAAGTGCAAATAAAAAGTATAAGCATGCAGGAGAATGTATAGTAAATAACGGATCCATTGTAAAATAGAAGGATATAGCCTCCAAGATGTTCCCATATTAAAGTACAAGGCTACAGCCCAAGTTGTAGTCATGTGGCACAGATGACATTGATAAGACTTATTATAACTTATATTATTCACAGGATATTCATGGCTTTGTGTATTATAATATTGTATCTGATTGTTTGTAGGATCATTCCGCATCTATCCTATCCCAGAGGACCCAGCAGTTGCTGATCCTCCACAACACTTTTTGCAGTTACCAACAAGTGACCCCCAGGAGTGCATCGTCGGGTATATATAGTGAAAGGCATCGACTTCAACAAAAGATATCAATGGGCTGGTAGTAATATAATTGGTCAAATTGGTTAAAATAATGAGGTTAACTCTTAATGAAATACTTTATGTATTAATATGTATGTGTGTGGTTTGTGTAGTGTGTGTTACCATCTGACTTGTCTTCCTTTGTTTCTAGTGTGATCCATATGTCAAACTCACGTTGAACAAGATAGTAATGAGTGATCAGGATAGATACATACCCAATACACTGAATCCAGTATTTGGCAGGTAGGTATAGTTTATTATGTTTTCTTTGAGTCTGTGAGCAAAAGCTGTTATATCATTATATAATGTACTGTGGTTGTGTATATTGAGTAAACTACAGGAAACCCAAACATTTATTCTTTCAGGATGTTCGAACTACCATGGGTGCTGCCACTGGATAAAGACCTTAAGATTCAGTGTATGATCATGACTTAGCCAGCGAGGTGATCTGGTTGGGGAGAAACGACGATTGATATAGAGAACCGACTACTGTCTCGCAGCATAGAGCCCATTACGGATTGCCCGAAAAATACTACATGTAAGTTGCAATACTTTAATGAGATCTTTATTTAATGT
The DNA here is from genome assembly GCA_019447015.1 of Hymenochirus boettgeri. Classification (NCBI taxonomy): domain Eukaryota; kingdom Metazoa; phylum Chordata; class Amphibia; order Anura; family Pipidae; genus Hymenochirus; species Hymenochirus boettgeri. Next base: position 7,632 of record JAACNH010008983.1, read on the forward strand.
TATAAATGATCAGATATAGTGTAGTCTGATGGCGTTAGTAAGTGTAGAACGCAGGTAGAAATACTGTAGAGTTATAGGAACCAATTGTAAACCTCTACTACAGTGACACTCCACTATGTTGTCAATCAACTCTATATTATAAATCTATAGAATCCAGTCTAGTAAGACACTGTTTGGTATTATCATTAATTTATACATATTATTCTTTATATCCAGCTCTGGAGTAAATCAATGGAGAGACCAGCTAAAACCATCCCAGATCTTGCAGAAGCTGGTTGATATGAATAGATACTGATTCTAATAGCAAGGATGGTGGAAATAAGAAGATCTGTAAGTTTTACTGCAATTACAGTGTAATAACATAATGATTTAACCTGTGTTTTTCCATTTGTAATAATGCACCTAGGGTGATTTTGTGACAGTAACATTCTTTGATGGATTGTTTTCATAAACGACCACAACACCGTGACTACGTTGGACTATCCAGTGAATGCTGCGCACTCAATATCCTTAAAATCAGGTCTCGTTCCAGAACACATAGAGACGAGGACTTTATACAGCACCTCTCATCCCGACATTCACAGGTATGATATTCAATCAAGTTAGAAATTGTCCAATAAAATGATGAAGATTTCAGAAACTGCCACTGACCATGTTAGTTCAGGAACATATTCCTGCCGTCTTTGATTTCATAAATCTACTAAATCCTGTGTATTTCTTATACTGATATTAAGAGTTCCCTGGGATTACACAAATTCCAAATCTCCCAGTGTGAATGTAATAAGGTGAAACACCTCCAAAGATATTTAGTCATTTTGTCTCATAAACATATTTTTGCTTAACAGGGAAAAAGGAAATGTGGGTTGAAGTGTTTCCAAAATGCTAGGACCTCCGGGCCACCGGTTGACATTGCCCCACGTAAACCTAAACCGTAAGTCTTCTTGATATCAAACAATATAATATTACTGTACATCTTTAATTAACCCATTTTAAGTTACTAAATAGCCTTATTTTGGTGTTTGAATTTATTCATTCTAAATAACATTTGTACCTTAGGTATGTCCTCCGTGTTATCGTCTGGAACGCCAATGATGTCATCTGGATGACACAACTTCTAGAGACAAAACGAGTGACATCTACGTCAAAGGGTGAGATTTCTGTGGTTTGTAATTTTTTTAACCTTTGATCTGTTTTCATTGAGAAATCAGGAATTCAGAATTTTATTATACAACAATACAACATTGTGAATCTCTATTATTGTTCTTGCTTATTTATTACTTCTAAAAGGTGAACATGTGTCTGTTTCTTCCAGATGGCTTGTTGGCAGTGAAGAAAAACAAAGGACGGACATACATTACAGATCATCGAATGGGGAAGGAAACTTTAATTGGAGATTTGTTTTTCCTTTTAACTACCTTCCAGCCGAAAAATTATGCGTCATTTCTAAAAAGGTATTTTTTTGTTCATTCACTAAAATGTTTCATATATCGTTAGAACGTTAACTGTATGTAAGATATTTCTTGTTCTGTTTGCTGCAGGTTAGGAGACAGGAGGCAAAGTTTTAAATAACAAAGTGTGTTTGGGAATTTTACTTGTTTTTTCTTTTACAGGAGCATGTATATAGTATTGGTGAGACGGAAATGAAATTGCCACCAAAACTCACAATGCAGATATGGGACAACGATACCTTTTCCAGAGATGACTATTTAGGTAAGGTTTGTTATTTAGACATCTTAATTTGTATCCTTTCTGATTAGGTGACTATTGACCAGTGTCAAAAGTCCTATTTAAATTAGTATGTATAGAAACGGTTATTTCTTTATACAGGAACAAGCCGTGTTAGACTGTGTTTTATATAAAATGACACTAACTTGTACTTTCTCTTAAAGGATGTGTTGATGTAGATTTACGTAACATTTCTCTGCCGGCCGCAATCCCAAAGAAATGTAAATTAACGAGAGGAGAGAAGGAGATCTCGCTGTTCGAACAGAAATCCGTGAAAGGTTGGTGGCCATGCAGCAGAGAAAAAGATGGGGAAAGAATTTTAACAGTGAGTATCTACACAATAAAATAATATGAATTATTATTATTGTTTTCATGAAACCTTAAACGCGATATTAAATCACAAGCGTCGGATGCATGGGTGTTTTTTGTGTCACCCATGCATCTGTCGCTGATATGGAGTTAAAGTCGCGCTAACCGATACCCAAACAGTGGGAGCAACTTATAACTTTATAAACTGCCCAGCGGCTCTTTGTAAATGTCACATTGTATTTTATATCATTGTTCTTTGTTAAGCCAAGAAGATAGTAGATTTTAAACAACCTGACTTTGGTTTATTAAAGGGAAAACTGGAAATGACATTAGAGGTCCTAAGTGCAGAAGAAGCAGAAGCCCGACCTGCTGGCAAAGGAAGAGACGAGCCGAATGCCAACCCACATTTAAACCCACCAATGTGAGTATTTTTTCATTTAAATCATTATTTCTGAAAACCAGTAATACATTTCAATTTTGCTTTGATCTTTAAAGGGTTTGTCCACCATTTTGTTTAACTTTGTGTTATTCAGTGAAACTGAAGAACGGGAGTAAATGCCCTATGGTCCTACCACCTTGTTCTCAGTAAAACTTGCAGTAGAGGAGGAAGAACTTACCGCAAACTTTCCAGCACAGACTTCTCCGACAGGCTCCGACTCATCCACACATGCGCGCACAATGCACGGGACTGTGGATGAGTCGGAGACTGGCAGTGGAGTTGGACTGTTCGCTGGTAAGTTCTTCCTCCTCTACTGCAAGTTTTACTAAAGAACAGGCGGTAAGACCATAACGTATTTACCTCCCGTTCAAGTTAAACTGAATAACACAAAGTTAAACAAACAGTGGCCATTTTAATAAGAGGATTTTCTGTTTAGTAAAATAACTATAATGACTTCTTCCCACTTGCAGCGTCCGGAGACCTCATTGGTGGTTTAAAAGTATACTTAAAGCCGTTAAATCGCATGCATGGCGCAAATTTAAATGGCCCATCATACATGTGGCTTATCCTTCGCGACACTGATCTACTGCCGTATATCTTATCTTCCTCTACTTCCTGGTAAGGATATTTATTATAATGTTACTATAATATGTTTTAGTTGGGATATAGCATGTAAAGCCTTATATTCTTATGGAATTATTTAGCTAGAATTGTTATTTAATGACTAGAATAAGAAATGATATAGAAATGTGTACTTAATGACTTTATGCAGAATGTAGTGTATTTAGCAATGTTCCACCTAATGTTGTTAAACTGGCCATACATAGTTAGATGTTTGTTCTGACAACATCTATTCACCAATCGGATTGGGCAATCCCATTCTGAGAAAGTCACAGATAAGTTACTAGTGTATGGGCATCTTTATTGCTTGCTAGTTTAAAATCTTCTATATACATTTGTTTTACTACAATACATATTTATTCATAAATTTACTTTTTTTTTTACATTACAGGGCATCGTTTAGGCAGAGAAATGGCAGAAAAAAAGAGCGAAGATAATGGGCAATCCAATGCATGTGGCCGTTTGGCCATTTACACAATACACATAATACAGGGAGTAAGGACACGAGGGGATAGGACAGAGGGGGAGGGTACATGTGTGTGATTCTGCATGAGACTAGAGAAGCATTGTATGTATGTGGCCGTTTGGTTGAGCATAGTTGCGGTCGGACTGGCAGATCAACAAACAAATCCGACACTGAGCGGCCACACGCATACATTCTGTGGCAGTCACATGCACATATCACACCTATGTACAAGAATTTAGTTTCAAGTTAATCCAGGGAGTAATCGATCGCCACTTGGCGTCAGGAAGGACTTTTCCCCCTCTGGAGCATATTGTGTTTAGATGGGTTTTTTGCCTTCCTCTCGTCACTTGGGGTCAGGAAGGAATTTTTCCCCCTCTGGAGCATATTGACTTAGATGGGTTTTTCGCCTTCCTCTGGATTAACATTAAATAGGTAGAAATAACCACATAAATAATAATATTAAACATTTAAAAATAAAAATTAATAAAATAAAAACTATTTGGGTGCTATTCTTTTTTCCCCTATTTTTCCCTTAACTACTTTGATATTTTCCTTTGTTTACTTGACCATTAAAAATGGAAAAATGTTACCTATTAATCAACGTTTAAAAAAAAACAACTCTTTTATAGCAAAAAATATTTTTAAATCTTATTATGTTATTAAACTCATCAGAATTCTGTTTAATTGGAGAGGGTTTAAGCTCTAAAATTACTACCAAATAGTTCAGTCTAATGTTGGGATTA
>JAACNH010008984.1:0-11932 GCA_019447015.1 Hymenochirus boettgeri
CCGTGTACATTGACAGCAGCAACTGTCACTGACCTCCGTGGTACATTGACAGCACAGTACTGACTCCGTGTACATTGACCGCACAGTTACTGACCCTCCGTGTACATTGACAACACAGTTGCTGACCCCCCCCGGTACATTGACAGCACAGTTTGACTGCCCCCGTGTACATTGACAGCACATTCGACTCCCGTGTACATTGACGCATCGTCAAGCCTTGTGTATATTGAAGCACAGTTACACCCCGTGCACATTGACAGCACAGTTACCGAACCACGTGTATATTGACAGCACAGTTACTGACGCCCATGTACATTGACAGCAACAGTTTCTGACCCGCGTGTACATGAACAGCACATTTACTGACCCCCGTGTACATTGACAGCACAGTTAAACCGAACCAGTGTATATTGACAGCACAGGTACTGACGCCCATGTACATGACAGCACAGTTTCTGACCCGCGTGTACATTGAAGCACACGACACTATTTACTGACCCCCGTGTACATTCAGCACAGTTACCGACCCCCGTGCACATTGGACAGCACAGTTACGAACCCCGTGTATTTGACAGCACAGTCTGACGCCCGTGTTACATTGACAGCACATTCTGACCCCTTGTACATTGACAGCACAGTTTCTGACCCGCATGTACATTGACAGCACATTACTGACCCCCATGTTTATTGACAGCAGTTTACTGACACCTTGTATATTGACAGCACAGTTACTGATCCCCGTGTATATTGACAGCACAGTTACTGACCCCCGTTTAATTGACAGCACAGTTACTGACCCCGTGCCATTGACAGCGTAGTTCTGAACCCCGTGTACATTGACAGCACAGTTACTGACCTCTGTGTACATTGACGCACTGTTACCACCGACCTCTGTGTATTTGACAGCACAGTAACTGACCTCTGTGTACATTGACAGCATGTTACCGACCTCTGTGTTATTGACAGCACAGTTAACCCGAACCGTGTACATTGGCAGCACAGTTACTGACCCCGTGTACATTGGCAGCACAGTCATGACCTCTGTGTATATTGACAGCACGTTACTGACCCCCGTGTACATGACAGCACAGTACTGACCCCCGTGTCATTGACAGCACAGTTATGACCCCCGTGTACATTGACAGCACTGTTACTGACCCCGTGTACATTGACAGCACAGTTACTGACCCCCGTGTATAGACAGCACAGTTACTGACCTCGTGTACATTGACAACACATTACTGACTCCTGTACATTGACAGCACAGTTTACTGACCCCCGTGTACATTGACAGCACAGTTACTGACCTCCGTGTACATTGCCGCACATCAATGCCTCTGGTGTATATTGACAGCACAGTTACCGACCCCCGTGCACAGACAGCACAGTTACCGAACCCCGTGTACATTGACAGCACAGTTACTGACCCCTGTGTACTTGACAGCACAGTTCTGACACACGTGTACATTGACAGCACATTTACTGACCCCATGTACATTGACAGCACGTTACTGACCAACTGTTTATTGACAGACAGTACGGACCCCGTGTACATTGACAGCAGCAGTTACTGACCCCCGTGTGACATTGACAGCACAGTTACTGACCCCTGTCCATTGACAGCACAGTTACTGACCCCCTGTTTATTGACAGCAAAGTTACGAGCCCCCCTGTACATTGACAGCACAGTTCGACCCCCATGTATATTGTGACAGCACAGTTACTGACCCCGTGTATATTGACAGCACAGTTACTGACCCCTTGTTTATTGACAGAACAGTTACGGAGCCCTGTGTACATTGACAGCACAGTTACTGACCTCCGTGTACATTGACAGCACAGTCAATGACCTCTGTGTATAGTGACAGCACAGTTACTGACCCCGTGTACATTGACAGCACAGTTTCTGACCCCCTTGTTTATTGACAGCACAGTTACGGAGCCCCGTGTAAATTGACAGCACAGTTACTGACCCCTGGTATATTGACAGCACACAGTTACTGACTTGTGTATATTGACAGCACAGTCAATGACCTCTGTGTATAGTGACAGCACAGTTACTGACCCGTGTACATTGACAGCACAATTTCTGACCCCTTGTTTATTGACAGCACAGGTACTGACCTGTGTATATTGACAGCACATTACTGACCCTGTGTATATTGACAGCACAGTTACTGACCCTGTGTACATTGACAGCACAGTTACTGACCCTGTTGTATATTGACAGCACAGTTACTGACCCCCCGTGTATATTGACAGCACAGTACTGACCCTGTTATATTGACAGACGTTACTGACCCTGTGTATATTGACAGCACATTACTGACCCTTGTGTATGACAGCACCGTTACTGACCTTCCCTTGTAATTGACAGCACAGTTACTGACCCCCTTGTAAATTGACAGCACAGTTACTGACCCTGTGTATATTGACAGCACAGTTACTGACCCCCTTGTAAATTGCCAGCACAGTTTCTGACCCCCTTGTAAATTGACAGCACAGTTACTGACCCCCTTGTAAATTGACGCACACGTTTCTGACCCCGTTGTATATTGACAGCACAGTTACTGACCCTGTGTATATTGACAGCACAGTTACTGACCCCCTTGTAAATTGCCAGCACAGTTACTGACCCCCTTGTAAATTGACAGCACAGTTTCTGACCCCCTTGTTAATTGACAGCACAGTTACTTACCCCATGAATATTGACGTTTTACTGATACCACTTCTAGCTATCATGTGTCACAATTACCACCTCAAAGAAGTCAGAATCAAGTTTTATTTTTCTTCTTGTTAACGGCCTAAAGTAGCGCACGGCTCTTACGGTTTTTAAGAGAACATAATAACCTTGGTTCTTAGCGGTCCTTTTAGGTGCCACATGTTTCTTTGAAAGAAGTGTTGTATAATTGAAGATAATGACTAAAGTTCAAAGGTGTGAGCAGAGAATTACCAGATGCTCCACCACCAGACACACTAATTTGATTGTCAAGCTCCTTAGAGAAGAGATTGCCAAGAGCTTCAAGTGTTATACTATTGGGACAGTTCTTAATACTCCATATCTATTTGGTGTAAAAAACAAAAACAAATAATTTAATATGTTGAAGGCAAGATTGAAAAAAATATGAAGTTTAAAAGAAAAACAGTAATAATAGTGAATGGCGCTTGATACAGGATGTGTGGGCTCCATTATAAACCTCAAATCACATGGATGAAATGCTGGAGAATATACAGATATCATGTCTAGCCAATCACTGTCGACGCGGGTCTGGCCATTTTGCTGCATCCGTGCACAGAGAAAGGGACGGCAAGAAGCAGAAGGCTGCGAGGGAACCTAGGCTGGTATGAACACATGCCCTTGTTTTGGCCTTCCTTGTTACAGAAAGGTAATCAGGGTATTGTGTGGGCCCTTAAGGGAGGGTCTACCTTGCCGCAATGCCACAATGCAATAGGGCTAAGAGTAGGCTAGAGGTTGGGTAGATGGATGTATGTGTCTTTTTCAACCTCTATTACTATGTACTATGTAAAATGTAAAAAATGTTTTTTCAAAAGTTGTTGAGATAAAATCGAATAAGATTCACACACATTTGTTTGGTCGATTATTCCCAACTGACAGATTTAATAATAGTCCCATATGTTTGTAGAAGGACGTTGCTGACTGATCACTGCCGCCTGCTAAACCTCTTCCAAGTGCGCGAAAGCCCAGAAAGATCTTTCAGCTTTTGCAGTGACTCAGAAAGCAACACCAGGAATACTAGTTGGCTGTGATGCAGGGGCGTAACAACCAGGGGAGGCAGGGGGGGAGGCAGGGGGCCCTATCTTCTTATTTTTCACCCATGATAGATATAGCCTCCTCCAGGGGAGGACTGGGACCTTTTGGCCTGGGGGACAAATAAAACCTAGTGGCCCTTTCACGTGTAGATTGCAACATTTGAAACCACGCCCACTTCCAATGTCACACACTGTTAAAGTACACCCATTTTTAGACCACTATTCCCTTGGCAAATGAACTGGAGGGCTTAATAAAACTGGGCTATGAACTGGAGGGCTGGCAAACACGAAAAATAAACTGGGGGCTGATTCACACATGGCTAATGAAATGGAGGGCTGACTACACGGCTAACGATCTGAAAGGCTGACAAACTGGCTATGAACTGGAGGGCTGACAATAACGGCTTATGCACTGAGGGCGACACACTGGCTAATGAAACTAGATGGCTGACTTACACTGGCTAATGATCTGAAGGGCTCACAACAACTGGTAATGAACTGGAGGGCTAGTTGACACTGGCTACTGAACTGAAGGGCTGACTAACACGGCTAATGAATGGAGGGCCTGACTGGTAAAACATCTGAAGGAGAATGAGTTGGGTTTCTTTCTTCCATGTTAAAGGCATGTGCTGTGCCTTTCAAGCACGTTACTTACTAATAGCTTCTTGGCAGCCCAAATTTTTCATTGGAGACCAGCCCGGGGGGCATTTGTCCCTCATCTACTGGGCCAGTCCTCCCTGGCCTCCTCCAGAAAACCACCATAGATGAGGCAGAGATAGGGGCCCCCATCATAGTTTTGCAGGGGTCTCAGTGATTTCTAGTTACGCCACTGCTGTGACATCATCCGTCATGACCATGACTGAAGAGTTTAACCTAAAGATCCAAGGAGAATGTTGTTCTGATGCAACCTGACTGGCAAATAACCTTAATAGAGTAGAGAGTAAATGAGATTGGGCGGATTATTATTACCATTTATTAGTTTGATCATTTTTGTTTTTTCATGACTATTAGTTTTTAGTTGTGCTAACTACTAAGGTAAACTAGAAAAAGGGGAAAGTTTAAGTATAAAACTTTGAATTTGCTTGAAGGGCTGCATTTTGGAAGGGAATATGTTGTTTGCTGCAGATTTTAAAACTCAATAATGGGAATGATGAGTTTGTAGTGAACGCTTGTTTGGGACAAAACAAAACTTTGTGTGTGTACCCAGCCCAAAGTGGTGCTAATTTGATCCAATCAATCAGAAAGCTAACATCTGATTGGTTAGGGCAAAATTAGCACCATTTTCAATGATAAAAACTTTTATGAATCTCTCTTTTTGATGATTGGTCAAAATTTGTTTTTTTGATATACTTAGTTACCCTTTAGTATGGCTGCCACAGTAATGGATAAGGTAGATCAGTAGGTGTGGTGTACCTGTGTCCGGTTGGGGGTTAAAAAAACAAACTTTTTTGATGATTGTAAAATTAGTTTTTTTGACTTTAGTTACCCTTTAGGTATGGCTGCAACAGTATGGAGGGGTAGGTCAGTAGGTGTTATGTAACTGTGCCAGATGGGGGTTAAAAAACACAAACCTTTTTTATTATTAATCAAAATTTATTTTTTGACTTATGCTGAGAGGTGTCTCATTCATCCAGGTCATGGTATATCTGTTGTATTCAATTGATCAACTGGACTTTAGTTTAGTTCTTGAAGATGTTGCGCTAGTCATCAACTGGCTTTCTCAATTCAGAAGACTTGTACAAGAATCTGTGCAATTATGTACCCTGGAAAATCCCAATTAGCATATCACAGCCGAGTGTTAAGGGCGTGATTGGAAAGGGGCTAGAGGTGTTATAGAAAGCCCAGAGTAAGGTGTCAAAAAAGCATTGTACATGGCAGACAGTTGGTGTCGAACCCCCCCCACCTCTATTTAGGCTTTGTTCCTTATTTTCCCATAATAGCCTCCTTAACACCTCTCTGAACCAGTCACGTTCCTTTGCCATATGTTAACTTACAATCTTCAAAGATGTGTCCTTTATCCTAAGATGCAGGTACAAGGCTGAGTCCTGACCCAAGAAATTGGCTCTTCTGTGTTGGGCCATACGTTGATGCAGTTCTGTTTGGTCTCCCCCACATACAAATCAGAGCATTCTTATGAACTGCACTGCGTATATGATGTCGCTTTTCTTGTGTTGCGGTATTGGGTCTTTCGGATGTACAACATTGCTTTGCCTCAGTGTGTTGTTCGGTTTAAAGCAAACAGGGATATGGTGTTTTTTTTTTTTGAAAATTCTTTCTTTATTCTCGAGACCCTGCTACATATGGGATGACATGTTCTTTCTCTGTCTTGCTTTTCCCCCTTCCTGTTGGTATTTCGTGTTCTTTTTCTTTCCTTCTACTTATTTTTATACAAAGGTCCAGACTGGATATCCACAAGTTTTAAGGGCTCCTCTGAGATGTTTTCATTCTTTAGTAGCCTTCACCTCTGTCTAGTGGGATGTTCTCAGCTCTGTGTTGCAGGGTTCTGATGACACCCAGGTTGTGATCTAAAGGGTGGTGGGAAGTCAACATCAAATACTGATCTGTGTGTGTTGGTTTCTGTAAACCTCTACTTCCATTTACCACCATTTTCCTTATGTGCTAACATATTGGCAAAGGAACGTGACTGGTTCAAGAGAGGTGTTAAGGAGGCTATTTATGGGAAAATAAGGAAACAAAGCCTAATAGAGGTGGGGGGGGTTCGGCACCAACTGTCTGCCATGTACAATGCTTTTTTGACACACCTTACTCTGGGCGTTCCTATAACACCTCTTAGCCACTATCCAATCACGGCCTTAACACTTGGCTTGGATATGCTATTGGGATTTCCAGGGGTTCATAATTGCCACAGATTCTTGTACAAGTCATTCTGATTGAGAAAAGCCAGTTGGATGGACTAGCGAAACGTCTTCACGAACTAAACTTCAAGTCCAGTTTGTCAATTGAATACACACACATATTTTTTGACTTTTTATCACCCTTTAAGTATGGCTGCCACAGTAATGGATAAGTAGATTAGTAGGTGTGTGTCCTGGGTCTGGTGAGGGGGTAGTCTTTTTGTGTTTAAAAACCATAAAACTATCTTTTATTTGAGGATAAATCTAAATTAGTTTTTTTTACTTTAGTTACCCTTTAAGTTGGCTGCCACATAATGGATAAGTAGATTAGTAGGTGTGGTGTACCCTGGGTCTGGTTGAGGGGGTATGTCTTTTTGTGTTATATTCATAAACTATCTTTTATTGAGGATAAATCTAAATTAGTTTTTTTGACTTAGTTACATTTAAATTGGCTTCCATGGGAATGGAAAGGTAGGTCAGTAGGTAGGTGTACCTGGATCTGTGTGGGGGTTTGGGGTATCACCATTTGTATTTATGACATGAAAAAAACTGTTTTGAAATATCCATATTTGAGGATTGTTACCATTACAGTCTATGATAAAAATGTCTGGAAATCGCCGATAACCGCCGTAACGCTTCCGCGGATTCTTAGTCTGAAGATAGCACACTTCTCCTATATGCCCTGCACGTCTGTACGAATTCATGTCTCTAGCTCAAAAACTGTGGAAGGAGATACGGTCCAAAAAGCGGAAGAATAAAACGAAAGAAAGAAGACATAAGAAATAGAAAGAACAGTAATTTGGCTTTTTCAAGCCAAATTAATTAGAAATAACCATGATCTGTCCATAAGGGGGGATTCTATCACTGGGATATCTGAGATTTAGAGCAATATGTTAAAGGCACACGGTATCACTTTTTAGCAATACCGCTCCTTAACTATTGGTTTAAACGATTGGTTAATTACGATTGAAAAATTACGACGACACGATCTGTAATTTACGATCCCATACCCCATGATTACCATTGTGGTAGTTAATCCACTGCATGGTATTCAATCACAAAACATTTGTAATTAATGGACATTCGCCAAATGTACGATAGCAACCTGTTATAATTTTACCGATAACCGCACAGTATCGTAAATGTGCCATACGGCCATTTATAAATATGACCCTTATTAGGAAACAACAGATTAATTACACCAGTGGTAGGAGTAACATAGTAATTTTTAGTAGTATGCAGTAATTCTGTTTATTTCATGACATTACTTGAATGGACAAGAGTCCACTGTGAACATGGCATGTCCCCTTAAAACAAAAACTGGTAAATTCTCACTTACGCCCCCACCCCATTACAATCTGGTTACCTTACTACCAGATATTTAAGGGGCATGCCCACCCCCAAAACTATATTCCCCCCCCACACTGGCCCCACATGTGCAATCAAAACTTACCTCATCCCAGCTCCAAATGGTTCTCTCCGTATCCATCCCCCCCCCAAAGTCCAAAAAAGTGGCCACCAGGAGGATAGCAAGAGTCCACATAGGGCTCTGCTCCTGTCTCACCTCCGGAGAATTTGGCATGCGTACTGCAGCCATTCTCTCCCTCCCTCCCCCTCCCTCCTCCTCCCTCCCTCCCCCCTGTTTTTGCGATCCCCCCCCAGCATAGAAACCATTGGCCATATAGTGGGTTCATTTCCCCAGTCCCAACCGCTGAAAAAGATTTTTAAGAAAGTCCCCCAACTCTACTTACCTCCCTCTTCCCCCAGCTTCTGACAGTCTGCACAGCATCCGTGATTGGCTGCCTCTCAGCCAATCATGACGCGGCTGCCGGTCCCGCCCCCTGCTTGCAGTGTCTTGGCAAGCAGAAGGCCGGGCAGTTGCGTCGGAGTAGAGAGGGAAGGTAAGTAAAGATCGGGGGACTTTCTTAAATTATTTTATAGTTGGGGCTGGGGGAAGGTATATATCCATATGTGAAAACATTTTTATAAGGTGGACATGCCCTTTAAGGATAATAATTGCCTCCATTTTGGCAGAGTAAGCTGGCTCTATGCTGTCAATCAATGAAGGCTATGATAACTCCAACATCAAAACCAATGATTGCGACTGGTTCCCTGCTGCCTTTTCATGCACTAGCTCAAGATTTAAAAAAGCCCATGGAGCAGAGGGTGGAGGCAGCTTCCTTTGCCTGAAGGAATAGAACTTGGGGTTGCAGGCAGATAACCTGTAAGTTTTATGGTGTGGATGTTGCAACGAAGTTCTGTATATACTATATTGGAAAGATATTTATGCTCCATACTGCCCACAATTTATCTGCTCCCTATACTGTAGTAAAGTATCTGATGGACATTTTCTGTTCAGACCATAAGGTTGTGATGCTGACTGTAATTCTTAACCACAGAGGATCCAAGTGCTATCCGCCCTCGAAGTTTACAGGAGAGCCACCTAGTGGTAAGAGAGGTATTCCCATAGATGCAAACTGGCCTAATGCAGAAGCTATAGGGGCAGAAACACTAAGGGGTATTTTAATAATTAAAGACATTTGTAAAATACAGTACCATGTAAAATTGATGTTATAGCCCATCAGTATTTTATGACCAAAGTGTAAATTACTATATCCCTGCCTATTTAATCATCGGTGGGCCATTGCGTTTTTACCAACTGCGGCAATATTTTACGCAGCAGATGTAAATACCAACACAGTCGTAATGATTGGCAGTATAGGAATTACAGATAACGTGTTTATAAAATCATTATTTTATTCATTTATGTAGCGCCAACATCTTTTCTAAGTAGCTACACGTACTTTTTGTATACAGTAATGAGATATGGCACCTGATACATTTCAATCAGTTTTTATTATAAGCTCCATTTTCTGATTCATTTTAAAACCATAGCACTACTGTGCACGGGCTAGCACCTTCCTATAGCACTTCCCTCCCTCCTGCCATAGCTTCGGCTATGGTAGAATCACTTTTTACTCGCCTATTTGGCCCACCTTATGAAATTCCTATTATTTATTGGCACTAGCACTTAGACACTTATCTTTGTTTTTGGGTGTTTTGTTCCACATACTGTGGCGAAGTTTGGAAAGGTTCAGGTTGGAAAGTGCCTACCGCTGAAGGGACCTACAGTAATGTCTCTAGGCCCTTGGCTTAACAGCATGGATACAAGGGAGATGCAACAGATCCCCAACCACTTGCAAGTTTGTGCACTGGGTGTAGGTTTTACTGAAAGCACAACCACAAGCTTTCAATAAAAAAAATTTTTTTAACCCAATTAACCAGATTTTTCCATCACATTTTTCTATTTTCTAACATAACTTTTCTATTTTTTTCAATCTAATTTTCGATTTTCTACAGTTGTTTTGATGAAAGTTCTGAGTTTCGGAATTTTTGAAAAATTCCACGGGAATCCATGGATTTTCGAAACCAGCAGTCCTAAATTGTTATTATTTCAATATATAAAAAGAGGGTTGTTGTACGTCTGATTAAAGTGCACTAGAGACCATAAATATAACCATACAACAATAGAATTCTAGTGCAAAACAATCCTAATTGCTTATGGCTCCTTATGAGATGAGCCAATATCAATTCTATTTGTTTGTGACTAAGAATTCTATTTTCTGTATATATTATTATTATTATTACTGTGGATTTATATAGCTCAAATCTCCGTGGCGCTTACAGTTGCATTAATATACATAAGGAAATATCCATTTTACATACAGGGTAGTGCAATATACCCAAGTTGCAAATAATTCAAGTGCTGGTCCATTTAGTGTGGTAAGTTACAGCATTATTATGGTACAAAAGGATGGAGGGCCCTGGCCCAAAAACTTACAGTCTAGAGGAGATAGGGATAAAACCAGAAGGTGAAGCAGATCATAGCTGTAACTAAGTTTGTCATGGGGTATAAACTATCGGGTCTGTGATTGGTCAGTAAGAGGGGTAGAAGTGTCCAGGCCCAGATTGTGAGAACAAACAGTAAGGTCCCATACAGTGAGAACGATAGTAAAGTTCCCGTGAGAACATACAGCAAAGGTCCCATACAGTATACCCACAGTAAAGGTCCCATAACCAGTGAGAACAAGGTACAGGTCCCATACAGTAGACAGACGTAAAGGCCCATACAGTGATAACAGTCAGTAAGGTCCCATACCAGTGAGAACGAAAGAGAAAGGTCACACACAGTAGAATAACATTAAGTGTCCTATACGTGAGAGCAGACAGTAAAAGTCCATACGTATGAGAACAGTCATAAAGGTCCCATATAGTGAGACATATAGTAATATCCCATACAGTTAAACAGACAATAAAGGTTCCATACAGTGAGAATAGACATAAAGGTCCCATACAGTGAGGACACGTAAAGATCCCATACTGAGAACGACGTAAAGTCCCACCATGATCACAGACAGTAAAGGTCCCATACGTTGAGAACAAACAGTAAAGGTCCCATAACTGTGAGAACAAATGTAACATTCTTAGTGAGAACACAAATAAAGGTCCCATACAGTGAGAACAGACAGAAGGCCCCATTCATAATCACAGACAGTAAGGTCCCATATAGTGAGAACAGACAGTAAGGACCCATACGGTGAGAACAGACAGTAAAGGTCCCTACAGTGAGAACAGACAGTAAGGTTCCCATACAGTGAGAAAAACAGTAAAGTTTCCCATTGAGAACATACAGCAAAGGTCCCATACATGAGAACAGACGGTAAAGGTCCATTCAGTGAGGAAACAATAAAGGTCCCGTACAGTAAGACACATACAGTGAGAACAAACAGTAAAGGTCCCATACATGAGAACAGACAGCAAAGGACCATACAGTGAGAACGACAGCAAAGGTCCCATCACAGTGAGAACAGCAGTAATGGTCCATACAGTGAGAACAGACAAAGGTCCCATACAGTGAGAACAGGACAGTAAATGGTCCCTACAGTGAGACACAAACCGTAAAGGTTCCATACAGTGAGAACATACAGTAAAGGTTCCATACGGGAACAGACATAAGGCCCCATACAATGAGACAGACAGTAAAGGTCCACGCAGTGAGAACAGACAGTAAAAAGTCCTATACATGGAGAACAGGTAGTAAAGTTCCCGTGAGACAATACAGCAAAGGTCCCATAAGTGATCACACACGTCAAGGTCCCATACAGTGAAACAGACAGTAAAGGTCCCATACAGTGAGAACCAGACTAAAGTGTTCTCACTGTATGGGACCTTTACTGACTGTTCTCACTGTATGGGACTTTTACTGTCTGTTCTCACTGTATGGGACCTTTACTGTCTGTTCTCAC
>JAACNH010008985.1:0-11931 GCA_019447015.1 Hymenochirus boettgeri
ACCCCTAACACCACACTGACACAGGTACACACACCTACTGATACACCCCTAGCACCACACAGACACAGGTACACACACCTACTGATACACCCCTAACACCACACTGACACAATAATATCCTTATGTTTTATTTAACTGGTCTATCTGTGCCCCCTGAGAGGGCCCACTATCCGCTGCTGAGAAATTGCCCGTATCTTTACTTTCCCTGCCTTACTATGTGGCCTAAACATTATATATATTATATATTATACAGTTCATGGACTTACAGCGCAAGGAGAAATACATAGAATATGACCACTAGAGGGCACAATGTGCGCTGTGATGTATGGACATTGACGCTCTAATTTAGATCTATAGTGGAAAACTGATTTGATTCTTTTATTACAAGAGTAATAGAAATAATAAACCCTCATTGGTAATGTATTTGTACCAGTTGTGCCACGACACAGTGGTAATCTAGCACCACCTACTGGGGACTTTTCAAATAGCAGAATTTACTTTTTAAGTCAACTAGATTTTCATTTAGAAAAGATGAATCTCCTATTTAATAAATGACACTTTGATGGATTTATTTTTTGTCCGTGTCCAATTGTATTTCCACAAAAACTTTCCTACTCTGAACTTTTTATAAGACAGCAAAAGCTCAATTTAAAAAATATTTCAAAATTCAACTGGTAGGGATGTCTGATCGGTAAGAAGGGGTTGGTTTCAATGCTGTGCTCCGACTGCCCCAGTTGAACACATGAAAACGCACTGCCCTTTTTTTTATTCATATGCAAACCTTTTGGCAAAAAGTGCATGGAACCATTAAAATTCGAATGTGCACAGCACAGGGAAAATTTATTAAAATATTAATGTTAACTCATTATTATCAAATTTATAGACTGTAATGGACATACCTGCTTCTATATCCCATTCACCTGTGAGCAGACCTAATTAGCACTGATTACCTGCCTATAAATCCCATTCACTTGTAAGCAGACCTAATTAGTGCTGATTACCTGCCTCTAAATCCCATTCACCTGTGAGCAGACCTAATTAGCACTGATTACCTGCTTCTAGATCCCATTCACCTGTGAGCAGACCTAATTAGCACTGATTACCTGCCTATAAATCCCATTCACTTGTAAGCAGACCTAATTAGTGCTGATTACCTGCCTCTAGATCCCATTCACCTGTGAGCAGACCTAATTAGTGCTGATTACCTGCCTCTAAATCCCATTCACCTGTGAGCAGACCTAATTAGCACTGATTACCTGCCTCTAGATCCCATTCACCTGTTGACAGACTCCTATTGCGCAGATTAACTGCCTCTTGATTCACTTCACATGGTTAGCAGACCTAATTAGCGCTGGTGTACCTCCTCTATCCCATTCCCACCGCTGTGTTTACATACCTAATTAGCCTGTTAAACCCTCTAGATCCATTTCTACCTTGACAGACCTATTAGCGCTGATAATCCTGCCTCTAGATCCCATTCACCTGTGAGCAACCTAATTAAGCGCTGATTACCTGCCTTTGATTCCCATTTCACCTGGAGCAGACCTAATTACGCTGATATCCTGCCTACTAAGATCCCATTCACCTTGTGAGCAGACCTAATTAGCGCTGATTACCTGCCCTAGATCCCATTCACCTGTGAGCAGACCTAATTAGCACTGATTACCTGCCTATATCCCATTCACTTTAAGCAGACCTAATTAGTGCTGATTACCTGCTTCTAGATCCCATTCAACCTGTGAGCAGACCTAATTAGCCTGATACCTGCCTATAAATCCCATTAAATTGTGAGCAAGACCTAATTAGTCGCTGATTACCTGGCCTCTTGATCCCTATCACCTTGGGCAGACCTAATTAGCAGCTGATCCCTGCCTCTAAATCCCATTCCACCTGTGAGCAGACCTAATTAGCGCTGATTACGGCCGCCTCTAATCCCATTCACCTCACCCTTTGTGCAGACCTAATTAGCACTGATTACCTGCCTCTAGATCCCATTCACCTGTGAGCAGACCTAATTAGCGCTGGTTACCTGCCTCTAGATCCCATTCACCTGTTAGCAGACCTAATTAGCACTGATTACCTGTCTCTAGATCCAATTCACCTGTGAGCAGACCTAATTAGCGCTGATTACCTGCCTCTAGATCCCATTCACCTGTGAGCAGACCTAATTAGCGCTGATTACCTGCCTCTAGATCCCATTCACCTGTGAACAGATCTAATTAGCGCTGATTACCTGCCTCTAGTCCCATTCACCTGTGAGCAGACCTCTAATTAGCGCTGATTACCTGCCTCTAATCCCATTCACTGTGGCAGACCTAATTAGCGCTGATTACCTGCCTCTAGACCCATTCACCTGTGAGCACCTATTAGCACTGATTACCTGCCTCTAGAATCCCATTCACCTGTGAGCAGACCTAATTAGCACTGTGACCTGCCTCTAGATCCCATTCACCTGTGGGCGACCTAATTAGCGGCTGATTACCTGCCTCTAGATCCCATTCACCTGTGAGCAGACCTAATTAGCGCTGATTACCTGCCTCAGATCCCATTCACCTGTGAGCAGACCTAATTAGCGCTGATTACCTGCCTCTTGATCCCATTCAACTGTGAGCAGACCTAATAAGCGCTGATTACCTGCCTCTAGATCCCATTCACCTGTGAGCAGACCTAATTACGCGGATTACCTACCTGCCTCTAGATCCATTCACCTGTGAGCAGACCTAATAGCGCTGATTACCTGCCTCTAGATCCCATTCACCTGTGAGCAGACCTAATTAGCGCAGATTACCTGCCTCTTGATTCAATTCACCGGTTAGCAGACCTAATTAGCGCTGGTTACCTGCCTCTTGATCCCATTCACCTGTGAGCAGACCTAATTAGCGCTGATTACCTGCCTCTATATCCCATTCACCTGTGAGCAGACCTAATTAGCGCTGATTACCTGCCTCTAGATCCCATTCACCTGTGAGCAGACCTAATTAGCGCTGATTACCTGCCTCTTGATTCAATTCACCTGTGAGCAGATCTAATTAGCTCGCGATTACCATGCCTATAAATCCATTCACTTGTGACAGACCTAATTAGCGCTGATATACCTGCCTCTAGATCCCATTCACACCTGTGAGCAGACCTAATTAGCCTGTATTACCTGCCTTAAATCCCTTCACCTGTGAGCAGACCTAATTAGCACTGTACCGGCCTCTTGATTCCCATTACACTGTGAGCAGACCTAATTAGCGCTGATTACTCTGCTTCTTGATACCCATTCACCTGTGAGCAGCCCTAATTAACGCTGATTACCTGCCTATCTAATCCCTATCACCTGTGAGCAGAACCTAATTAGCGCTTATTAACACGGGGCATCAGTGGGGTTGGGCGGTGCCCCAGGGGGACGAGGGACCACAACTGGGGGCCAGCTCTGCGAGGGAGAGGAGGAAGAGGGTCGCGACATAAAGGAACGGGAGGAGAGAGAAGACGCAAACGGAGCTGCAGGGCGAGAGCAGAGAGAGAGCGAATCGGTGAAGAAACATGGGGTCTACAGAGACATAGCGACTCTGAGGGGGACTCGCAACTGTCAGAAAAGAGTCGGCTGTAGAGGAGAAGATAGGAAAAGGGGATATGAAGGAGTAAGCGACAATGGTATATAAGTCTATAGTACTTGAAGGATAAACACTGAAATGTGTAGTGAGAAGGCAAAGTGTGAAAGTATGAGTTCACGAAAGAGTCGTGTCAGTGGTGGAGATAGTCATTAAACAGAAAGTGTGAGCGACAGCTGTGTCAGACTCTAGTTTATGGGAGTTGAACTGTTTAAGTGCAGGTGACAAATGTGTAGGAGAGCCCTGTGACCTACAACATAACACACGGTCGCGAAGCGAACAGCACCTGGGGGGGTGGGATTAATCGTAAATTGTATAATGGATAAATACAATTATCATGTAAATACCCATTTACATGGGATTATAACAATATTTTACATGGAGTAATAAACAACTTATCATGGGGATTAAAAAGATTTATCATGGGATGAAATAAACGCTTGCTGAACTCAAGATGCGCTCCACACGAGTCGCTAGATGCTAGGGTCTTAAGTAACAACATTTTTATCCATGGGGATTAATAGACAACATTTTCAAGGGATTAATCAAAACATTTATCATGGTATTAAAGTAAACAATATTTTATCATGCGATTAAATAAACAATATTGAAGTCATGGGATTAATAAACAGATTTATCATGGTGGAGTAAATAACAATTTATCATGGGGATTTAAATAAACATATGTATCATGGGATTAAATAACCTATTTTATCAGGGGATTATAACAATCTGTAGCATGGGGATTAATAAACACTTATCATGGGGATTAATTAAACATATTATCATGGGGATTAAATAAACAACATTTATCATGGGGATTAAATAAACAACATTTATCATAGGGATTAAATAAACAACATTTATCATGGGGATTAATTAAACAATATTTATCATGGAGATTCAATAAACAACATTTATCATGGGGATTAAATAAACAACATTTATCATGGGGATTAATTAAACAATATTTATCATGGGGATTAATTAAACAACATTTATCATGGGGATTAATTAAACAACATTTATCATGGGGATTAAATAAACAAAATTTATCATGGGGATTAAATAAACAATATTTATCATGGGGATTAATTAAACAATATTTATCATGGGGATGTCATTTAGACACACTTTACAAATGCATACAAGTTATTATAAACCTATATATTAAAAACCAACATAAGTTTAAAAAATCCTGGTCTATAATGTGAGGAATTCTTGGGAGAGAGAACAATATGCCTTAGATCTTAATTAGCTCACCCAGCTATGTGCCAATTGTGAATAGCCACCCAGCTCAGAAACACTTTAGATAGTGAACAATCAGGGTTATTCAATAAAAGTTCTTATCGTTAAAAATGGTGCTAATTTTGCCCCAACCAATCAGATGTTAGCTTTCAAATGTTAAATAAGATCTGATTGGTTGGGGGCAAAATTAGCACCATTTTAAAGATAAGAACTTTATTTTCCTCCTCCTTCGAACTTTCTTCTGAGACGCGGTTTTCGAAAAATTTTGAAATTACGAGGATTTCTCGTATGTTGGAAAATACGGGAAAATATGAGAAATTTCGCAGATTTTCGCATTTTTTGGACGGAGCAAGCCACACTGTTCAGGTCCGTATTTCGCAAATGCTCGTATTTTCGCAGAATACTCGTATTTTCGAAGAATCTCGTATTTTCGAGAATTTTCATTTTAATATGTTTAATGGATCGCGCTCTGCGGATTTTCGAATTTTCAAATTTTTTCGAAAATTTGCGGATCCTCGACCGGAACCGGATTTTGCGAAGTTCGGACATCTCTAACATTACCCGACACGCGTTCTCCCTGACGCACTGGGCTTCGTCAGGGCTGGGTTAAAACTTGCCATCCTGCAGACACTCTTATAGAGCTTTGTGCAGCCTTTCAAGACAAATTAAAATGATTCCCATTACTGCTGATAATACAAGTCAAAGTGGTACAAATATTGCAGAATTTTCACGTGTTTCAGCCACAGCCAAATCATTTAACATGACATCACAGGGAGATTCAATAAAAGTTCTATCTTTTATCTCGGATTTAGTTGTTTGGTTCCACTAACTATCCAATACTGATTGTCGTAGATCGGATCATTAGGTGGAAACTTCCTCAATGTTCTCAGTGATTTTTCTTTGAAGGGAAGGTCATTGAATGCTACAGATAAAAGGGCAATTTCACGCTCATAAAAATCTTTTTACGCCGCACCAAATCCCCAGCCTCGCAATCCTTTCTCCCCGGCGATCCCAAGAGAGAATTTTACCATGAAATCTGCCGGTCGGCAGTGCTGTAATTTGTTTCATGGCCTGGGTGGAAGAGTGCGGTGAGGGAGCAGTGACCTCTCAGGAGTGGGGGTTTGGGGGGGTGATAAGTGGGGGGTAAAAAGTTTCATGGGTGACCTTGTCTTTAAAGGCTCCCCCCGCGGCTTAGTCTACAGGTCCCAACGGACCTTGTCTTCTATGCGCATATTGCGCGATCTATGCACATAGAACAGGCCGTCGGGACCTTCACTACACACGCGGGGAGCGAGCGAGCAAGTTTCTTACCTTCTCTCCTGGCTCCTGTTGTTCTATTGAAGAACGGAAGGTAGGAGCACAGCTCCTTTACCTCCTGTTCTTCAATAGAACTGGATTCTACTAAACCTTGATAGTATGAGTGGAGATTCCCTTTAACTGCCTCCTCAATGAACAATTGTATTTTTTATTTTATACAGGGACAGAAGTTCCGATTCTTGTAGGATCGGACAGAGGACAGAATCTGACCATTACACAGAGCGGAGAACCACCCAGGCTAATCTGGATCTAACAACCGACAGAGAAATGATGGAGGAATCACCGTTCCCTCACTCTGGGAATGAGCCGGATGTCTGCGTTCTGAGTCTCCGAGAGTAAAGACTAAATAACAGTTCTCTCTCTGCATGGAGCTCGGGCACAGATATCCGTTATCCTTCCTAATTGGCTAATCCCCCAGCGCAGGAACTCAAAACACTTCTACAACGCAATTGGTTTATAATTAGACGTTCTGATTGGCTATACCCATTCATCCCCACAATGGGGACTGTGGACCATAGGTGGCAAACGTTTCCCTGTCTTTAAATCTGCAAGCAATCAATGAAATATTTTTTACTGGTTACTACTGTATGGTTAGAAAACAGTTGATGGCATCTGATTGGTTGGCTGAAGATTATGGACACAGGCAATATTAAGAACAACTCATAATAACTATTTAGAAAATGGCCTCTTTATAATATGTTGATATATCATAGTTTGTCCTATGATATTCATTCTGTATTGCCTGTATGCTTCTGGATGCCTCTATGGAAAATGAGCCTTTAGAAACCTGTACATGAGCCTGGGCATGCTCGAAAGGGCAGACAGGGGATTAACATTCAGCTCATTGGTCTGTGTGTCAACAGTCAAATCCATAACGACAGTTACTAACTGGAAGAACGGGAAGCAGAAACAGGGGAAACAGGACATTGTGCAGGATTTCAGGTTAGACTATACACACCTTTCACATTTCAAACTATTACCGTTTAGGGTTTTGGGGGTGATTTACCTGTATGTAAGTTTTCATTTCAGGGCTGGACTTGCCCTTTAATCTGCATCAACCAATCAGATATTATCTAAGTGCTGTAACCCAGTAAAACCCTCACATCTGATTGATTGCAGCAACTGAACAGTTAAATGGTGGAGAATATTTCTCTGACTGGGGAACTGACAGTTCCTGGTGCACCATAGACAGTAGATCCCCCTCCAGCATGTTATATATTGACACAGTTATCCGATCCTAGTCATTAGAGCGGAGACGCTGATGTGCTTATGGGGTCAGTTAAGAAGGACTGAGACCCAGGGGTGTCTGGATGTTTCTTCTCCCCGGCACAGTGAACTGGGACATAGATATCATCTCGCTGTGTAACTAAGGCCACTCGAGCGATGGGTGAATCTCATTAGGTGAATGTGGCTTGTCAGATTGTGTGCTGCTTAGTTGACTTTTCCATTCCATGGAACCTCTGCACCTGGATCCCATTAACTCTCTGGGACATATTCATAATACACAGAATCAGGATAAGATTTATAGCACCATGTCCTCTGTTTATTACACTTTATAATGTTCTAATTGCCTGTATATTACACCTTTATTTATTCCATTGTCTGTTTATTACAACCTTAAATATTCTCATGTCTGTTTATTACACCTTTATTATATTCTCATTCGTCTGTTTATTACACTTTTTATATTCCTTGTCTGTTATTACAACCTTTATAATGTTCTCATTGTCTGTTTATTACCCTTTAATTATTTCTCATTGTCTGTTTATTACAACCCTTTATTATATTCTCTTGTCTGTTTATTACAACCTTTATAATATCCTCATTTCGAGGGGTGTTTATTACACCTTTATAATTTCTCATTGTCTGTTTATTACAACACCTTTATAATTCTCATTGTCTGTTTATTACATCCTTTATAACGTTCTCATTGTCTGTTTATTACACCTTTATAACGTTCTCATTGTCTGTTTATACACCTTTATAATATCTCATTGTCTGTTTATTACACCTTTATAATATTCTCATTGTCTGTTTATTACACCTTTATAATTTTCTCATTGTCTGTTTATTACACCTTTATAATATTCTCATTGTCTGTTTATTACACCTTTATAATATTCTCATTGTCGTTATTACACTTTAAACTTCTCATGTCGTTTATTACACTTTATATATTCTCATTGCTGTTTATTCGCACTTATAACTCTCATGTCTGTTTATTACACCTTTATACGTTCTCATTGTCTGTTTATTACAAACACCTTTATACATTCTCATTGTCTGTTTATTACACCTTTATATATTCTCATTGTCTGTTTATTACACCTTTATAAGTCTCATTTGTCTGTTTATTACACCTTTATAACTTTCTTTGTCTGTTTATTACACCTTTTATAATAGTTCTCATTGTCTGTTTATTACACCTTTATACCTTTCTCCTATTGTCTGTTTATTACACCTTTATTATATTCTCATTGCTGTGTATTACACCTTTATATATTCTCATTGTCTGTTTATTACACCTTTATAATATTCTCATTGTCTGTTTATTACACCTTTATAATGTTCTCATTGTCTGTTTATTACATCTTTATAACGTTCTCATTGTCTGTTTATTACACCTTTATAATATTCTCATTGTCTGTTTATTACACCTTTATAATGTTCTCATTGTCTGTTTATTACAACCTTTATAATGTTCTCCTTGTCGTTTATTACCCCTTTATAATTCTCATTGTCTGTTGTATACACCTTTATAATATTCTCATTGTCTGTTTATTACACCTTTATAATATTCTCATTGTCTGTTTTATTACACACAATTTATAAACGTTCTCATTGTCTGTTATTACACCTTTATAATATTCCTTCATTGTCTGTTATTACATTAACTTTATAATGTTTCCTTGTCTGTTTATTACACCTTTATAATGTTCTCATTGTCTGTTTATTACAACATCCTTTATAATGTTCTCATTGTCTGTTATTACACCTTTTATACATATTCTCATTGTCGTGTATTACAACCTTTATAATATTCTCATTGTCTGTTTATTACACCTTTATAACATTCTCATTGTCTGTTTATTACACCTTTATAACATTCTCATTGCCTGTATATTCACCTTTATAATATTCTCATTGTCTGTTTATTACATCTTTATAACGTTCTCATTGTCTGTTTATTACACCTTTATAATATTCTCATTGTCTGTTTTATCACACCTTTATAATGTTCTCATTGTCTGTTTATTACACCTTTATAATGTTCTCATTGTCTGTTTATTTACACCTTTATAATATTCTCATTGTCTGTTTATTACACCTTTATAATATTCTCATTGTCTGTTTATTACACCTTTATTATTCTCATTGTCTTTTTATTACACACCTTTATAACGTTCTCATTGTCTGTTATTACAACCTTTATAATATTCTCATTGTCTGTTTCTTACACCTTTATAATGTCTCATTGTCTGTTTATTACAAACACCTTTATAATGTTTCTCATTGTCTGTTATACACCTTATAATGTTCTCATTGTCTGTTTATTACACCTTTATAATGTTCTCATTGTCTGTTTATATCATCCTTTATAATATTCTCATTGTCTGTTTATTACACATTTATAACGTTCTCATTGTCTGTTTATTAACACTTTATAACACTCTCATGCCTGTATATTACACCTTTATAATATCTCATTGTCTGTTTATTACACCTTTATAATGTTCTCATTGTCTGTTTATTACACCTTTATAATGTTCTCATTGTCTGTTTATTACACCTTTATAATATTCTCATTGTCTGTTTATTACACCTTTATAATAATCTCATTGTCTGTATATTACATATATTACTCCCTGCTGTAACCAGTACTGTACTCCCTGCTGTAACCAGTTCTGTACTCCCTGCTGTAACCAGTATTGCACTCCCTGCTGTACCAGTACTGCACTCCCTGCTGTAACCAGTACTGCACTCCCTGCTGTAACCAGTACTGCATTCCCTGCTGTAACCAGCACTCACTCCCTGCTGTAACCAGTACTGCACTCCCTGCTGTAACCAGTTCTGTACTCCCTGCTGTAACCAGTACTGTACTCCCTGCTGTAACCAGTTCTGTACTCCGCTGCTGGTAACCAGCTATTGTACTCCTGCCTGTAAAACCAGTCTGTAACTCTCCTGCTATGTAATCTCAGTATGTACTCCCTGCTGTAACGCAGTACTGTACTCTCGCTCGCTGTACCAGTTATTGTACTACTCCCTGCTGTAACCAGTACTTAGTACTCCCCCATGCTGTTACCATTTCACTGTACTCCCTGCTGTTACCGAGTACTGTACTCCATGCTGTAAATACTGTTCAGCTCTGTAACATTCTGACTCCTGCTGTAACCAGTACTGTACTACGCCTGCTGTAAACAGTTCTGTACTCATTTACTCAGTACTTCTCCTGCTGTAACCATTACTGTGACCCCTGCTGTAACCAGTCTGTACTCCTGTCTGTAACGGCAGCACTGTTCCTCCCTGGCGTAACCGATCTTGTACTCCCTGCGGTATACTCAGTACTGTACTCCCTGCAGTACTCAGTACTAGTACTCCCTGCTGTAACCATACTGTTTCCCTGCTGTAAACTCAGTTCTGTACTCCCCTGCTGACAAAAAAAACCGTACTGTCACTCCCCCTGCTGTAACGGCAGTACTGTACCCCTTGCAGTATACCATTACTGTACTCCCTGCTGTAAAGAGTACTGTAATCCCTGCTTTACCCAAGTATCGCCGTCCCTGCTTGGTGCTCCAGTACTGACTCCACTGCTGTAAAGAGTACTGTACTCCCGTTGTACCAGTACTGTACTCCCTGCGTAACATGTACTGTATTCCCTTCCCGCTGTACCTAGTACTGTACTGCGCTGCTGTACCAGTACTGCATTCGCCTTTCTGCTGTAAACCATAGCTGTCTTACCTCCCTGCTCTATCCAGTACTTCCTGCTGTAACCAGTACTGTATTCCCTGCTGTAACCTGTACTGTACTCCTGCTGTAAAGAGTACTGTTGGCTCTCCCGCTGTAACCATTTCTTCTGGCTGTAACCAGTACTGTACTCCCTTTCTTTAAAGAGTACTGTACTCTCCTGCTGTAAGTATTACTGTCTCCCTGTTTAACCAGTACGTACTCCCTTGCTGTCTGCCCAGTTTACTGTACTCCTGCTGTAAGAAAGTACGTACCTCCCTAATGTAACCATGTACTACTTTGTACATCTGACTCCGTAACCAGACTCGTAGCTTCCTACCTTAAAGCCAGTACTGTATATCCGCTCTGTCCCGGTAACTCGCGTAGTACTGTACTCCCTGTGTTCCCAGTACTGTACTCCTCTGTAAAGAGTACGTAGCTGTATGACCATCTCCCTGCTGTAAGTTACTGCTACTCCCTTGCTGTACCGCTCACTCCGCTCGATACTGTAGCTTCCTGTCTGACGGGAAGAAGTACTGTACTCCCTAATGTACCATACTGTACTACCCTCTGTACCAGTACTGGTATTTTTCCTAGCGTAAGAGTACTGTATTCCCTGCTGTACCAGCTCTGTACCCCTGCTGTTCCCATGATACTGTCTTCCTCTGTAAAGACGTACTGTAACTCCCTAATGTAACCAGTACTGTACTCCCTGCTTGTAACCAGTACTTTACTCGCCCTGTTCTGACCATAGCTACTCCTCGTAACCCTTCGTAACTTCCCTGGCTGTAACCCGTACTGTATCCCTGCTGTAAATCCATGTACT
>JAACNH010008986.1:0-11931 GCA_019447015.1 Hymenochirus boettgeri
CCATGACCACATACCCCTAACATCCTCCCTTAGGGAGTCCCATTACCAATATCTCCCAGCACCCCCATGACCACATACACCTATCACCTCCCTATACAGAGGCCCATCACCAATATCTCCAGCACCCTCATGACCACATACCCCTAACTCCTCCCTATAGAGAGTCCCATTACCAATATCTCCCAGCACCCCCATGACCACATACACCTATCACCTCCCTATACAGAGGCTCATCACCAATATCTCCCAGCACCCATGACCAAACCCAACCTAACCCACCCTATACTGAGGCCCATATGAAGTCACCAGGCCAAGCCCCATCATTAATCCCCAGCAATAGGCCATATTCAAACTGTTCCCTCCTCCAGACACTGGAGTTGTGTATACTGTATATATTGATGTTGTTGGGGGGTTTGTATAATCAATGTCTTTACTTACTGACCATAACTCTGTTCTGTCAAGTCTCCACAGACTTTCTATTATGTGCATCACCCTCTCTCTGGTCTGCGCGAGTAACTTGGGACTGCACATGCCTTCATCGAAACACTGCCGCTCCTGGGTCCTTTTCCTTTGCTCCTCGGGGGGTGTGTGTAAAGGCTGTGGTTCTGTTGGCAGGAGTCAGGATGCAGCAGAATAAGGAAGCAAGTGCAGCTGCACTACGTGACAGGAACATAGGCTGCTGGTAGGATTGGGACGGTACTGTATTATATTGCTGGAATTTACATTCTTGCCTTGGCAGTCACATAATGCACGACATTACACACGCACGCATCATCATGCTTGCCAGTTAAGGATATTTTGCCCCTGCTGCTGATCATCTGCCACCTTTGTTCTTTGTTTCAGTGATGCCGCAAAGGCACATGTCTCACTATGCCTTGGTAGATGTGGCTGGTGAAGAGTAGGAGCTGTCTGTGTGTATCTTGGTCCCTGTTACTTCCTTGTCCTCTGAAGGACTCTGGCATGCGCAGGAGAGCCCTCCCTTTCTCCCACCCTCCTCCAGATCCTTTCATGGCTGCCTCATCTCCTACCTTTAACCCCTGCTGTAGTGTAGGGTACTCCAGCCCACACCCAACCACAGTGTCAGGTTTGTAAAATAAGCTACAGAACCAGACTTACCCAACCTCGTTCCCTCAGCTCTCTGCATAGCTGGCAGCTGCGTCTGTAATTGGCTGACTCTCAGCCAATCACAGACGTGGCTGTTGGTCTAGCCCGTTTGAACTTCCGGAAAACAGGTAGCTGAGAGCAGAGCTCCAAGGGAACAATCACTTGTAAGTCTCTTTCTGGACCATATATAAAGAAAAACACTAACATGCCGGTTGGGGGTGGTCTGGGGTACCCTACACTACATACAATTTTAGGTTGGGGGTAAAGATACCCTTTAATAACAGTTGGATATTATTGTATTGTTTGTAGATTCAAATAAAAATTGTTGATTCTCTACTAATTAACAGCAACATATATTGTTTCATCCCTTGTAGTGTCAAAACGATGAATCATTTTTGTACCATTATGTGAGTGTTATAAGAAGATCTCACTTCCCACTACATATAAAGATACAGCTTTTCAGACACATAAATAATCCAGAGGTCTAAAGATTTACAGAGCAAGTGCTTGTGGTTCGGGTAAATCCTTGCTGTGCTTTAATCTCAAACGTCAAAATAACTTGCCACAGTAAAGCTGAAGAAATCCCCTTCTTAGTTTCGCTAACCTTTACGTTTGTGGCTTTAGCACTGTGGGTCTTGGTAAATATCTCTGACAGTGTCTATATTTATTGATATAAGTCTGTATGTTTTTGACAAAAAAGGCATTTGAGATATAATAAATATGTACTCCTTCTGGTCTACTTTTATTATCTTCAACAGTGCAACAGTGCTTTCGGGGGTAGTCATGAGATTATAAGAGGGGTCTCTCAATTTTTTTGAGTTTATATCTTCTCTGCCATCCACCTTAATTAGCAGGAAAGATATTTTTCTCCAGTATCCATGCCCCTGGGAGCAAAGGAAACTAATTGGCTAGGTTTGGTGCAATCCTCCAGTTTTAGGATCCCTGCCAAAAAATAACCCTGTTTGCAATTTAAGAATTTAAATTTGGTTGCTGAGCATCCTGATGTGGTCAGACAGAAGTTGGCTAAAGAGATACAATTATTGGTTGCTGTTGGAGAAGGGTCTTTGATGACGATAAAGAATTGGCCTTTAGCCTGTTGCCAGTTCAACTGGAATCTATCCGTCTCTTAGGTTGCTATTCTGAAGAAACAGTTTTATGTTTATTGCCAATGGGCTGTTCAGTGTTTTGGGCATTTTTTTAAGCTTTTAGTTCCTTCTTGGAGTGGGTGATCAGATGCAAAACAGGGGTTTCCGTAGTCATCCATTACCTGGATGGTTTTCTGTTGATGGGATGCAGTGGTCCCCATCTCTGCAACATTTTCTTCAGATTATGCACAGGATTTGTGAACAGTTTGTGTGTCACTGGCTGCCGATAAGACAGAATTCCCCTCCAATTGCCTCAAATTGATACTATCATCAGTAGTGCAGACTACTCGTGAAAATTGACAAATCTTAGATTAACAATAGGCCAAGCGCTGGAGGTTACAAATATCCCCCTGAAGTCCTTGCAATCATTTTGGTCAAGCTCAGTTTTGCTAGCAGGATTATCCCTATGGGTAGGTAGTCTCCAGGTGCTCCTTATCTGTACGCCAACGGGTCTAGCGGGTTTTGGTGCATGCTATGCCAGCAGGGTACATCGCACCATTGCCAGTCGATTGGGCAGGTTTTTCTTTCAATAATACACTGACACTTCTATATTGTAGTGTCCATTGAATTATGTGAATTATGTGGTAGGAAGCTCAGGAAAACAAAAATGTTTTTTCACTCAGATAACAGGCTGTATCATGACAGTCAATAATTCTCCTCTCCCCTAGTGTTAGCATTACTTCACCATCCTGTGTTGCGTTACTTACAGCTCAATATCCTGGTATTTGAAATGAGATTGCAGATGCCCTCTCTTCAGTGGCTCCTTCAATTTGGCAGGAGGCATATAGTAAAAGTTTGGTCCCTTTACGGGCAGCCAGGGGAAAGGTGGCTCACTCTAATAGCATTATACTCCTCTGG
This sequence comes from Hymenochirus boettgeri, assembly GCA_019447015.1. NCBI lineage: Eukaryota > Metazoa > Chordata > Amphibia > Anura > Pipidae > Hymenochirus > Hymenochirus boettgeri. The sequence continues at coordinate 3,108 of JAACNH010008986.1, forward strand.
AGTCTGGACATATTTAAATGCCGTTTCAGCCAACATGCTCGATAATCACATAGCTGATCTCAGTTTTATGTTTAAAGGCAAAGTGTCGTAGATAGCAGACCCCCTATACTTTAACAATCAAAGAATGTTTGTTTAGCATTCTCCTGAGCATTTTACAGGACTTTCAGGTTTTTCAAGTTACTCAGTAAACAAAAGAATAAAGAAATCCTTATTGAGAGCATTTAGGAATTTATCTTGTTTGGATAGAAATTTTTTTTGAATTTAACTTGTTTGGATCAGGGCGCAATTTGACAACCTTACTCATTTATCGTATGCTGCCATCTATTGGAATCCTCCAGAGCAATATCCAACCTTCTGTATTTCCTTTATGGCTAGTAGTAAAGTTGAGCTGCTTCTTTTGCTACCCATCACTACACTCTATAATCTATTTTGTCTCTGGTCCCAACCTTATTCTATCCCTAATCCTAAAGTGGCCACATGGAACTGGGTTTTAATGAGTACAATTACAGTGTGTCCAATGAACGCCTGGGCCCTAAAAATCATAATTTCATACAGTTTTATGTTCTGATGATACAGAGAATGAGAACATTTAGTAGGAAAGTGTTATTCCAGCATAATCTGTTCTCTAAGGCACCACGTGTGTCCATGTATTGCATGTTTTATTGATATGGATAGTAAATATGTTCATGTATTGAAAAGGCAATAGCAATAATATATAATTTATGAAGATAAAGAGAGCGCTATATGAATTATTGTTTGTATTTAATCTCCATGGAAGCTTCATGCAGGGGTCATCATATACATTACTAGAACTGAAGCTAATGAAATGGAAAAATAAGTATATTAATTATTCTTGCTATTTATGGGAAGATTTCTCCAAAAATCAATGTACTGAAACATTCCGAGAACTCAGCAGAGTTCAAGGGTAGGTCAACTGGATTTTCATAAAATGCTTCCACTTTCTATCTTCTTTCTTCACATGAGTAGGAAAGGTGCCTGGGAAGATTACAATGAACTACAATAGCTCTTGTTAGCTAAGCAAGCAGAAAGGAAATACAGGCAAAACATATTGCTGATTTGTTGTTCCCGTTCGCTTTTCAGGATCCCAATGGAAATGCCTATGTAATTTTTTTTGTCCAAATGAAAGTGTATTCGTGTATTAAGCAAGCTTTTAACAATGTCAATATTATTTTATCCGCTGTATTTTTTTTTAAAACATTGTGCTCTGTAAGCACATGTTTTAAAAAGGAAGACAGTCTTTGGAGTTGCACCATTTTGCTTAAAATGTATTCTTTTTGAATGGCACATTTTTACATAGTAAAGTTGGGTAATGATTTATAGCAATGACAGACTCCATTGGAAGTCGCCTGTTCTAAAAATGGCAACACACAGTCCCGATATTCTCCCTATCATTTGTATAGAAAGATGGTTCGGGTGGCCCACTATCAGCTCCTTATGCTAAAGTATAGGGGCTAATAGAAATGTCCAACTGTTTTTTTGGCCACACTGCACCCGACTAAAAGCTCCCCCTGCCCCACGGTACTGTGTGGGTTTAAATAAAAAAAATTTGTGTTGCGCGCTGTCAGCATCTGGCGCCAAAGCAAGAAGCTCTTCTTATATTTTGTTACAGCAGTACCCCTCTTTTCTTTGCGAGCGCACGAGCAGGGTGGAGGGAGCAAGCGTGCGAGCACAGAGGAGTAAGAGAAACTTTTGTCGGCATTGGCACCACATGTGGGGGCGGTACCGGAGCCTGTCAGCCAGAGAGGCTACAACAATGTGGGTAAGTTTTGGTGGTGTGTTCCTGAAAGGGCTAAGCAGCAGGCTGCTCTGTATCACTGTGTGAGTGTGGGAGAGAGCCCTACCTTAACTTATCTTAAGTGAGGGATGGAAGGGAATTGTTCTGGGTTTTAGTGTGGGTCCTCTTGTGGGCAGTGCCCCATTTGTCTGCAGGGTCCCATTTGACTGCCCAATTTGTGTGCAGGGCACTGTTTGTCTGCCCTTTTGTGTGCCCTATTTGTCTGCAGGGCGCCATTTTTCTGTGCCATTTGTGTGCAGGGCACTGCTTGTCCCCCCTTTTGTGTGCCCTATTGTGTCTGCAGGGCACCATTTGTCTGTGCCATTTGTGTGCAGCTTTCCGTTTGTTCCCCATGTTTTGTGCATTGTCCCATTTTATGTGCAGGGCCCCATTTGTGTACCCTATTTGTGTGCAAGGTCCTGTTGTGTACCCCATTTTGTGTGCAGGGCCCCATTTTTTGTGCAGGGCCACATTGTTTTGCAGGGCCCCCTTGTGTGGAGAACCGCAAGCGACCACAGCCAGAGGACCGCAAGCACTGCAGTCAGAGGACTGCTGTCTGGTAGGAATTGTACATAGAAGATATAATTTAACCCATAATGTCCATCTTTTGGCCAACATCTTTTTTCTAGAGAAAGTATGGTAGGAATTTCTAATATAATGTAGGAGTTGCACCAACATATGATGAGTTATAACAATGGAGAATTGTATAAATAACTGTTTTAAAATACAAAATTATTACCATTTTTATTAATTATTGCCACACCCACACAAAACCACACCCACGCAAAGCCCATCCACTTTTCTGCTGCGCCATGCGAAAGTTCTTTCAGGTGGCAAAAGAACCTGAACTGTAAATGAGTGCAGGTGTCTTTATTCAGTGCAAATGAAATGAGATAATTAAAAAACATATAGAATCATATAGTGCATCTGTAGCTGTGATGCAGAAATTAATACTCAAGCGTTTGGCTGTTATATTCAGCTTCCTTAGGAGTATTATGATTATAATCACACACAAAAACGAAGACACACAAAACCCAACATACCTATATTTCTACAAGTAGAACCAGTGATCTTGCAGCACTGCAACCCCAACTGCTCAAACCATCAAGCACAGAAACAAGAACATAACAGAATTTCCTGTTCCATTTTAAGCAGCCATGTGTGTGTGCTCAGTACTTTAGTTAATACCTTTAAAATACATTGTTTAAACAATCATGGAATTCAGTGACATTCTTACCATCAAAAACATTTTTGACCCGCTGACCCTCCTTAGAAGGTGAAGCTTTTTTAAGTTACAGGAGCTTTCCATTATACCATTACTCTGAATATGTGGAAATGTAGCAACAATGAGAGTCTTGTAAAGGTTCTCATTCATCCAGGTCATGGTATATCTGTTGATTCAATTAGATCAACTGGACTTGAAGTTTAGTTCTTGAAGACGGATGACTAGTGAAACGTCTTAAGAACTAAACTTCAAGTTAGTTGATCTAATTGAATACAACATATAACAATGAGAGTCATTACCCTACAATATATTGAGGAGGTAGTCAGGGTCTATTGATAGAATAAAGGGTTTAACTGTTTCTTTTTGTACAAGAAACACTAACAATATCTATGGTATAACATATAAATGGTTGACATAAATATTCTTTAAAGGGTATCTCCACTGGTTTTTGTAAGTTTTTTGAATCCATTTCTATTGAAGAACGGGAGGTAAAGAGGCTATGCTACTCGCTCTACAGAAGTAGAACTTACCCTTTGCCTTATCCGACCGTTCTATCGCATGATCATCGCTAACATGGAGTCAGACTACGGACGACGAGCGTAGTACTGGCCGGGCAGAAGAAGGTAAGGCATAGCTCCTTTACCTCCGTTCTTCAATAGAAATGGATTAAAAAAACTTACAAAAACCAGTGGAGATACCCTTTAAACATATTCAATTGCCAGACAGGGACATAGCACTTTAGATGTTGCAGCTTAAGCATCCTGATCAAATATCTATATGAAATTACCAGTCCAAGCTGAGACAAAGTAAGTAATCCTTTAAATCCCAATACAAGATGGTGCAGATTTCCAGAAAATCAAAAATAAATCAACAATCACAAATGACAATGTTAAAAATATGAGGTTATAAAATAAGTAAAACAAACCTCATTTCACATTATATACATCTGTGGGTATTAATTGTCGTCTCTCATTGTACTGTAATAGCTGATGCTAAAAATATAATAATATAGGGCAAGTGGTTCAACTATAAGTCAGCAATAATGGTGTTTAAAGGGGAGAAATTCAGTGTAAATACATATACTTTTAAGAAAAAAGAGCAGTATTTTTACATTCTAATGACCTTAACCTGCCCATTCAGCATTTTGTCTGTGTAGAAATAAATGCAACCGAAATACTGACTTCCTGTTTGCAGGACCCCTAGTAGAGACCGTTATGGTCTTGCCCTTGACCCAGCGCCTGGGTTGATTCAGTTGCTCAGTAGAGATTGAGCATGTTTGACCCATTCAACAGCCAATCGGTAGAAATAACTGTTAGGAACATTCCAAGGATGTGGGGCATCTGGGAAGAAGAAGGACCATTAGAACCTGAATGTCAGCTCACTAATATCAACAGCAGGAAATAGCAAGGGGTATAATTTAAATGATTTTTAAAATGAAAGAGAATAATGTAGAATAACTAGGTAGCATAATACAAACTAAGAATTTTAAAATATTTTCAACTGGACTTTCCCTTTAAGACTTCTAAAAACACTAAAAGTAAACATATGCTCCTGTGCTCACTTAATTTAGCGTTTATTGTTTAGAGGGAGCAAAGAGCTTGGGCCCCAGTGTCCCTGGTGTGGATATTTATTAACAGGGACCCTGATTATATATATATATAAAAAAGCCAGCGGTAATCATTCATAACATTTTGGATAAAATAATAGATGCAAACCCAGGTTTTTCATATGATACTTATATATTGATTCTACAAAGTAGAATATTTCCAGTGTATTAAAGCAGTGCTATGCACAGACTGGATCTAGTTGCAGGATAGGCTGGTGTTAATTGAAATAGTTTCAAGCTGGTTTTGCACTTCTAACCATTTAAGAACCTTACCAATTCCGTGAAATGCAGTATGTTAATGTAATATTATCTCCTACAAATAAATCCAGTATCCTACAGTTACTTGTATACATAAAGCTTGATCCACTGTATATTACTTATACATTTTTTATGATGGTTGCTTTTATGTCCAATAACCTATTTCTAGAAGTTTCTTTATGATGAGAGTTTGTTCTTTCTCCCACAAGAATAACATTATATCAAGAAAATAAATATATTTTACTACTTCCAAGGAAAATGAAATATAAAATAACTTTAGTGCTTCTCCTACCCAGATGTCTCAGGAAAGCTCCAATATACATTATCAATATCCTGTTAATAAATATAGAAAAGGAGTCAGCTTTGTTATCTCGTTTCCCTACCCAATGATTCATTTCTGCATAAAAATGAATAATGAATAAATGTATATTTTTATTTTATATTTATATACATTCAAACATATACTGCAAATTGTATCAATAGTGATTCGATTATATGTTTATAGAAAGCAAGTGATTAAAGGACAACAATATAAAAAAAACAACATCACCCCATTACATGTCCACACTTCCAGCAGCTGAAATCACTTACTCACATTTACAGCTGTGCTGCCCTCCCTTAGATATCACACAGCAAAGATGAGTGCAAAAAGCCCACCTTCTAGACGGCCATGGCCATAGTAGACAATAACATTGTCATTGGCTGGTGGGAATGTCGTTACAAACCTCTCCTCCTCCATCTGCCAGTCAAACAAACTTGAACTGTTCGGTTGCTTGGATGTACAGCCTACAAATCAAGCTGATCAAGGGTGGGTGGGGGAGTGTTTCTCACATGCTAGTTTGAATGACAGTTAGAGGCAGACAGAATTGTAATGCTCCTCAACAGCATGGCTAATAAAGGCAGAGAGAGGCTCGAAATCAGGAAAAATGTATGGGGAGGGCTGCACCTTTACTCTTTTAAAAGCAATTTTAAAAAATGCTTGAGGCAATAAAGTTATCCTTTAAGGAATTAAATAATTTGACCTTTCAAATTATTTGTAACAGATGAGGACTGCATCATTGATACCTGCCAGTCTGTGTATGTAAATCTTAGTATAGAATTGTAATTTATGGTATATGGACTAATTTACATTTCCTTTTTGTAGGAACAGTTTCATTGCAATATGGATCTGGAGCAATTTACATATGGTAACAAATACATTTGTCTTAAATTAGAGATTAATGTAATTGGTGAGTTTAATCCTGCCAGCCGTTCTGCAGAATCTATTGAAATTCGTAAAATCTCTAAATCCAATTCGAACCCAGTTGAAATGTTTTGACTGCAATTTTTACTTTTCAACCACAATTGTATCAGATATTTAGACTTTTCGGCTGCATTTTCTGCACAACCACAATTTTCAAATTGTAACTGCAATATTCGTAGTTACTGCATTTTTCACAATTTCAACTATGAATTAAAATTTTCTACCATGACTCCGACTTTCATATTGGAAGTCCCAAAAACCATCAGCTCCGATTTAAAACCAGTTTGTTTAGGGACTTATAGAAAGGGTAACTCCTGCCCGCGCTTGTGATAGGGAATGTTTAGTCGAGTGGGGGAGCTGCACTGCAAGTGTCCACTGAATTATGTATAAATTCTTCAAAAGTTCTTGCTTGCAATGGGGGGTATGGGAAGGGGAAGGCTAAAAGCAAAAAAAGAAATAAATAGGTTAAGACAAGATCTCTGTAAAAAAATCAGTTAAAATGACACTTTCGTAATTTAAATGGAAATCGCGGGAACGAAAAATTCCCGCGATCCGTATGCGCATCGATTGCGGTCCTGTTCGCGTTATGGTAACGCATGCGTTCACCATTTTTGGTGCGTTAACGCATGCGTTTCCATAACGTGAAAAGGCGAAAACGCAAGCGCCAAAACGCGAACGCGAGCGTGAAACGCGCAAGAATGCGCACACAATGCGTGCGATAACGCGCGATTTTGTGCGGATTCCTGTGCGTTGCAGGTGGCCTACCCTTACAGGGTTGTATTTTTTTACCATATTACTAACTGTGTTAAGTATTTAATAATAATATATAATATAATATAACTATTGAAACATTTTCTCATTCAAACTAACACTTTGCAGATGTGTTAGTTGTAAAGCAAATTAAAAAAATATTTGTAAAATATTTGTACTATCTATTATGTGGATTTACAGGCTGCTGCATTCTTCGGACTGGTTAAACATTTGATTTACACTCCTTGCTGATCAACCAGGCATTCAATTCAAACAAAACGCTAGAAAAGAGCCGTTTCAGAGCAGAATTTTCAAAATAAGAACAAGTTATCAAGTGCTCGCAATAATGGAACAAAAAATAAGCCCAGATGAGCGTAATGTTCGAATGTCAATAGACTCTGCAGCTTGCTATGGCATTTTGCAAAAACCTCTTTATGTGCCAGCAAAGTGCGATTTTACAGGGTTATTCAAATAAAGTTCTTATGGTAAATGGTGCAAATTTTGCCCCAACAATCATATGTAGCTTTCAAATGTAAATAAAATCTGATTGGTTGGGCAAAAATTAGCACCATTTTACGATAAGAACTTTATTGAATCTACCTGTACGCCAGCACCCCCATGACCACATACACCTATCACCTCCCTATACAGAGGCCCATCACCAATATCTCCCAGCACCCAGAATATTGGTGATGGGCCTCTGTATAGGGAGGGGACCCCTAATAGAGACCGCTATTTCTTGCCCTTGACCCAGCACCTGGGTTTGTTTCATATTATTGGATGGTTTTGACCAAAAGATTAACTAAATGACTCTTGTTGAATTTTCACAGATATGATGTTGTTAAAATCATTTTATATGGTTAGGTTAGCTTTAGTCAGTTATTAGGCTAGGTTAGGCTAGTTAGGTTAGTTAGAGCCCTGTTGAAAGAGTCTACCTTGACGTGGTGGCAGGCGTACAAATATTTTGGCTAAAATCTTTTATACTACAGAAAGTATGACATTTCTAATGTGTAACAGTTGAACAAACATGTATAGCTATAAATTATTTTGATTTGAGCAACAGAAACCTGGAAGGAGCAATATGGTACGGGCAACACAACTGATTGAGAAAGGGATGTAATATCTGTTTTTAACAATTTACATTATTGCAAAAACCCTAGAAGTGGCTTTGCTCTTCACTTCTCGGGACTTTGAACAAGCACTGCAGGAGAACCATATGGAGCAGAGATGTAAGGTAAGGATTTTTTAACACTACACAGTGGGGGTGGACATGCCCTTTAATTATAAGTGGCAAATCATTTTTAGGGGGGAAAAAATTAGCACCACAATCAAAATATGAGTTAAAAAGAACAGGTAAACCCCTTAACAATAAAACGAGTAAACAGGCATTGTTAGAATTACATTTACTAAGGTAAGACGTGCTTAGGGGATATCAGCATTTTCCTGACACAGTCTGTAATAGGATCCTGGAAGATTTGTTTTTAACTCTGCTTCATAAATTACTGGTTCACATGTAAATTACAGAAAACGAACTACTAGAAGACGTTAATGAATTAGAAACACCAGAGTCCTAGTCTCTCAAGTAATTTAATTTTTCCTTTTTTTTTTCTTGCAGACGATTCGTCATTTAAACCTAGATAATTAAACTTGCTGCAGTTTCTATATATTTATTTCTTGGAGACATAAATGAAAATATTCCTGTTTTCACTGTACTTAAATAAAATAGGTAATGCAGTTATTGTACTAACAATAATCATAATAATAGCAATAATATCATAGAAGGGTGGATAGTTGCCACCCTTCTAGGATAGTTGTTTTAAGGCACACTTTAAACACACTGATTTAAAGGGGAAGTTCAGTGCATAATAGATAATATATAGATATATATAGATATATATAGATAAAAGAGCAGTATCTTCCCATCCCAATGACCTTAACCGCCCATTC
>JAACNH010008987.1:0-11929 GCA_019447015.1 Hymenochirus boettgeri
TGTCATTATGTTGTAGATGGTAGATATAACACTGTTATAGTTATAACAATACACTGTCATTATGTAATAGATGATAGATATAACACTGTTATAGTTATAACAATACACTGTGTCATTATGTAATAGATGATAGATATAATACTGTTATAGTTATAACAATACACCGTGTCATTATGTAGTAGATGATAGATATAACACCGTTATAGTTATAACAATACACTATTAGTCCAGCAAAAATACATTTTTAAAAACCGAAAATATCATAGAAAAAATGTATACTGTTCCTCGAGGGTGTGAGTCATCATTGAAAACATAGAAAATATATATACGTATGCATGCAATTTTACTTTAAAATGTATTTGTATATGCAAGTATCATTTATTAATCTAGTAGTAATAAATATTTGTAGTACATCTTTGATCTTTTGGTAGACAATAAATTGAATAAAGAATGATAGACTCCTCTACATCACCAAAAGTTTTACATTTTGTTACACATATTTGAAAAATATGTTATTGAAGAAAAAGGTTTATTTTTCTCAACTTGTTATGTATCCATGTGTAATATAATACTGTTTACTTATTCAAGCATTTCCTGAGAAACTGAAATTCCTATAATGCTTTAAGAATGTACAGCATAAATTGATCATGAATGGGGTATGCTTCCTTTGTGTGATCAGTACCACGGAGGAGGACTTTATAAGGTAATGTAGTACATGCAAATGCAAGCTAAAGTATAGAGGGCCAAGGAAGTGCCAGACGAATACAACTATTGGACAAGAACTGCTAGGAATCCATAATAAATGTGAGTAGAGAATGACAGCACAAGGCATAGCTTTTCGTTACTTGTAATAGATGCAACAATATAGATATTATTAAATATAGAGTGTTTTTATCTTGGCTGGAATCACCAAACATGTGTGTGACAGTTTTGTGTCAATTTGTTATATATTTTTTAAATTGAACCAAGGATTCATACAATGTGGACTCCTACACAGGAAGTCCTTATCTCTGATTTGCAGTTGCAGAGCCTACTGTACTGTAATAAATATTATTAAATGAACCTCTAAAACAACTCAAGCAAACTTTGATCTTGCCAAACATCTTGCAAAGTATATTATTTACCTACCATGCTTGGGCTACCAGTGCCTATTTCTTCTTTTTCTTTAATTACCCGTTTCTAAAACCTATTAGTGTATAATGACAAATGATGTTATATGTAAGATGTGTAATGTTTGCAACAGATGTATGCTGAAGTATGGATTATCATAGCAAATCTATTAAGGCTTTTGAGAGAGATTTGAACTTTAAAGGATAAGTATGCCGTAAAACAATGTTAAAATTAATTGGAAGCTGCAGCTTTTAAAAAACTAATGGTTTTTATTTTTTTTCTGGGCCCTACAGACCCTACCTTTGCTGCTTTAAGTTTGCTGACATCTTTGCACCTGTTTATGTGACCGTCAGCTCCGCCCCTCCAAGATACCCTGGTTCCCAGAACTTCAGTAGTCACAAAAGGTAATTCTCCTGCTTCCCAGCAGACGTCGTGTGTGCACGGGCATGTGCGGTGTGACGCATCTAATCGCACTCAAGCCCGGCATGGCGAGATTACGTGCACACGTTTGTGCATGCCCTGACCTCACCTGGGCAGCAACGTATGTGCATGTACATAGCGAGCGCATGCTGGGAAGCAGGAGAATTAACTTTGCGACTACTGAAGATCTGGGAACCAGGAAAACTCAGAGGGGCGGAGCTAGACGATCACATAAACAGATACAAGATGTCAGCAAATTAAAGCAGCAAAGGTAGGCTCTGTAGGGCTCTGAAAAAAATAAAAAGCCATTAGTTTTTTGAAAGCTGCAGCTTCCAACTAAACTTAACATTTTACGGCATACTTATCCTTTAATATTATCTATCCATGTTCTGCCCACATCAGAAACCTTAATGGCATAAGTTATTTTAGTTCTCTTGAGACAGAGGGCATTTTATAGCGGTTTATGGGCAATGTTCTATGGATGTAACCAATGGTTACAGTTTACTTTTCAACACATCTTAGCCAGTGATTTGCATGCAAGCTGGTCTGTTGAGACAATGTGGCAGAGGACACTGTAGCTAGTGGGGGCATTTCTAGAAAGTATGACTATGCCCTATATATACCATCTGTGCCTACTTTTACGAGTGGATCAATAGTACTTATCAACTTTATTACAGGGCACATCTTTCACACCAATATGAATATTTATCTGTATTTCATGATTTGCCAATAATATGAGGGTTACCAAAAGCTGAAAAATTTACTCATAAACTACAGGGGAAATGGCCTTGCTTGAAACTTGCAAGTAAACAATAAACAGGGTTTGTGTCTTTTCCTGCATCCTAACATAGTTTAGTTATACCTGTAATTAAAGTAAATTAATAAAGAATAATAAAGTACAAATTACAATTAAGTTCAGGTACTTGCTTTATAATCTGCATAGAGCATTGGTATTAACATGCATACACATATTTGTTTTCAAATCTCAGTGAACAGTAAATAAACAAGTGTACTAAAGTCACTATAGATTTTTTTTTTTACATTGAATATTTACTGTTTAATGGAAGATTTGTCTAAATTGGATTTAGTGGTGATAACATATTTGTTTAGCCACCCTTAGTAGTGCTGCAAACATTTTTTTTTTTGGAATTTGGCAGGATTTGCCTAATATCTGCAAGTGACTGGACAGAAAATGATCAATCACAATGCTCACAAACTGCTGTCAGCATTTTGGTTGAAGGGAAACTGGTTAGAAGATTTATGCAGTCTCTTTTTTTACATACAAGTGAGCTGATAGATTGTACTGGGCTTGACTGACATGTGTACGGGGCCTTTAGTCCACAAGTAGAATAAAAACCCTGAGAAAAATGCACCTAACCTCTGTTCTACTCTGTATCTGCTATGGAAAAAATTGTGAACCCCACCATTTCATGCTGTGAGCAGCTATTATAGTCTTTCATTATCAACCTTTAGGGCACTTAGCAATGCAGTAATTGCTGTTCCTGGGAGGCAAAGATAAGCATTCAGATATAATGAAAAAAATGTAATGGCGACTTAAGTTCTCTTTGAAAAACCCTTTATTCACATAGAAGTTAAAGGGCAACACAACAATAAAAAAACAATGACTGTGGCAGATAGTTCCAACAAAGCTAATAGAATCAGCTTGAGATGTACATTTTTTCATGTAAGTTACGCTATAGTGAATGTATAGACTATAGTGAATGTATAGCATAAGTGGGGAAGTAAATAAAGCTTAAAGGGGAAGTTCAGTGCAAATTAGTGCTTTTCAGAAAAAAGAGCAGTATTTTTCCATCTCAATGACCTTAATCTGCCAATTCAGCATTGTCTGTGTATAAATAAATTCAACCAAAATACTATCTTCTTGTTTTCAGGGCCCCAAATAGAGACCGTTATGCCCTTGCCCTTGACCCAGCGCCTGGGTTGATTTAGTTGCTCAGTAGAGATCTGAGCATGTTTGACCCATCCAACAGCCAATCAGTAGAAATTACTGTTAGGAACATTCCAAGGATGTGGTGCATCCTGGGAATAAGAAGGACCATTAGAACCTAAAATGTCAGCTCACTAATGTCAAAAGTAGGGATCAGGAAAGGTTATGAAATCAAATGATTTTTCAAAATGGGAGAGAATATTGAGAATAACTAAGAAGGCATTAAACAAATTAGCAATTAAAAAATATTGATAATTCCACTGAACTGTCCCTTTAATACAGGGATGTCTGATGCTTTAATGCTCTTGTCACAAAAAATCAGAGCACTATTACATGGACGTTCTGAGAAATAATACTCTTAAATGTATAAATGTATGTCAAATACATTAAAGAAAAGCTTGTTTTAAAAAAACTTAACTGTATAGGCATTTTTAACTTGGATATACATTTTTCTATAATTTTACACTTATACTGGGCCATACATTGTACTGTAAAATCTTGGCTGCTTGATGGTGCTGATGGTACTTTACACCTAATCTCACACTGAGATTAGGAAGTACCAACCAAATATATACCTTTCACCAACTATCTTGAAATCTGCCAAGATATCGCAGCCATGGATGGATATCGAAAGAAATGTTCTAATCCCTTTTGCTCATTAAAATGCTCAACATCACCAAACTATCGAAAATAAGCCAATACACAGTCTGGTTGAATCAAGTAAGAAAAAAATAACCTATGTTATTTAGCTTAATAATGATAAATTTTCTTGTCTATACTATACCAAAGCGCTCTTAGGGTCATAATAAGTTGTGATCAACAGTAGCAGATGGGGTTGGAGTGAGTGAGTAATATCGCTAGATTTATTACAACCCTTAACTACAGGCATTTAATGAAACAGAAGGGTAACAGCAGTGCAAATTTCACCCAGTTGACTACTAAATGTAGCAATGCATTTTTAAACAGGAGAACAGACTTTTAACACATTAGTTACACACTGTGGAATAAGAGAAATTATGTTAAGATTTTTTTAAAAATTAATATTGAGGCATTTACCCAGAGCCACTATTACTCTGGGTAAATGCTCCTTCGCTATTCAAATATGCGTTTGCGAATCTGGGTAAAATCGGTATGGGATTACCCAGCCATTGCTGGAGTTAAAATCCAGCGCTAAAACTAGCGAAACACGATATTGAATCACGAGTGTCAGATGCAAGGGAGATTTTTGGGTAACCCGCACATCCGACGCTAATATGGATTTAAAGTAGGTGAAGGCACCAAAAATGTGACTGGTTTGCACCAAAATCAGGAAAAATTTATGCATGGTACATTATTTGCTCGTTGTGCAGACAATGACTCAAGCAGCTGACTTATACAAGACAAGAATTAGGAATATTAGAAACTTATTTAAATGCAGATTGCATTTTGAGAGACATTCAAATTGGGTGTATTTGGGACCATCCCCAAAAACCACAGTATTAGTGATATTTTGAAACTAGATTGACAATATTTAGTTAAGCCATTGCTTAAAAAAACCCAGTCAGGGACCCAGAGTTGGCAGTATGTAACGGAGGCAATCATTAAACACCCAAAGAGTAGGGCTAGGAAGCAGCTGCTAATATGAGCTTTTTACTCTCTATGAAATGTTCTATCCAATAATCAGATGAATCCACTTTCATTGTGATTGAATCTGGAACATTAGATTTAGAGTGGTACTTCACAAAAACTTTTAAAACAAAAACTAGTAAATTGCCAGTTACTTGCCCCTAACAATAATCGATATACTGTATTTTTGCATTTATGACCTGCATTAATAATCAAATATTAAGAACAATTGTAATAAAACTGGAAATACAGTGGGTGGGCATGCCCTTTAAGAAAGCTATACAAGAAAAAATTATTATTAGCAGTTCTGGGTTAATGGCTGGGAGTGTTTAGTAATGTCTCGGTAAAACTGACACTGGCGATGCCTGGGTGACAACTTTTGATTTTGTTTTCTTTGCTTGCTTTCATGAAAATGCTGCAAACCAGTAACAGTTTTCAGTAAAAACAAAAAAAGAAAACCTTGTCTCTAGATTTCAATTAATTTTTTCACCAGAAACATTTTTTTCACTCAATTGCTAATTAGGTTTTAAATTTATGCTGCTTATTTCTATATATATATGATACGAAATAACATTTAACTTCTGTTTGCTTCTGCTCTGTCCATAGTAATTGGAATAACTACTTTTTCCTAGTTTGTTTCCATGGTTATATGCGTTTATATCGAAAGTCTAAAATGCCCTCAAATGTTCAGTGCTGTGTTCTTCTGACATAATCTACAGCATTCAATAGATGACCCAGAACTGTGGTAAAAACCTCCATCTTTGTTATATGAATTCCTCTGTCATATGATCTTGTTTCTATATTGGAATAGCAAAATATGTTTGCATGGAAAACATTTTTATGGAAGCCAGGAATGTATATGCAGGATAACATGAATGTGTTCAGCATAAATAACCACACTGAGATGATTTTCTTGTTCAGACAAAAATAAAAAAAGGATGGTGGATCAATGACATTTTAGCAGGTGTGAACTATAATAGGCACAGAAGAAGAAAGGGCCTGAGAGTGAATTTTAGAAAATATTAGTCCAGTCTTAAAGAGGAATGAGAAAACAGTGGGAAGAAAGGACATACCTTAGAACACAGTTCACATATATTACATATCATTATTATAGTTTGTATACAACAGAGGATACATAGTAATATGTAATGAAAAGCAAAATAATAATTATGCATGTGCATGTTGTATAAGGATTGTGTATCTAGTCGGGACCTGTAGAGGAAGCCGCAGAGGTGTTGGTCAGGGTAAGTTTCACCGTCTGTCTGACGTTCTGTTAGATTAATAGAGGACGGGAGGTAAGACTTAGATCTTCATCCCTATTCTTCAATTACTGTGAAAAGAGATATGTTTACTTTTTCAGTGGACCGCCCTTTAAGAAGGTATTTGCAGTACTACAGCAAATTTTGGAGTGCAGTTAAGTTTAAGACAAGGGGCTCTTAAATGTGAATTAAATTTAGTTTTTGAAACACAAAAAGGATAAAACAGAATCAAAATATAATATGAGGCACAACTGAAGATGTCCTTAAAAGGGGAACTGTGGTCCAAAAATGACTAGGTAGATTGAGGAATTTGCACTCCTGAGAATTGTTGCAATTTATTTTCAGTATTTTGCATAGTTTGAAGATATTTACATTTTTGCGTGTGATATGGCAGCAGCATCATCAGGTTCCCTGCACTTCCTGCTTCCTTCTCTGAAACCCTGTCAGTGGATGACAATCAATCTGCCCTGTGTCTCCTCTCCCCTTTCAGCCCCCCTCTTGCAACCCCGGTCCCTCCCCTTATGGACCCCATGGCCCCTTCCTTACAGCACCATGTGGGCGCTCGGGTGCATTAGCCCACCCACTCACGAGAGCCTAGCTCCGCCCACCACGGGTGCCGTGGGACACTCAACCCATCCCTATAGTAAACTGTGTGAAAACAGCCTTTTCAGGCAGAGTGACAGCTCTGCCTGAAAAGGCTGTTTTCACATAGTGGGAGAGTAGGGCTGTAGATTCCCTAGTAGAGTAGGTTGGACTAGATGGACGTATGTCTTTATTCAACCTCAATACTTATGTTACTATCAGAGCTATGTATCAAGTCCGCAAGTGTGAGCAATGTACATGTGATTTCTTATGTAGTGTATTGTACGTAGTGTATATGTAGTGTTAGTGTATTGTGCTTTGCGTGGTATTTGCACATTAAGCTGTTAACAGGATTTTCTCTGGAAATAATACATCGGTTTACATTAGTTATTGGATAAATGTGTGTTGGGTTAGAGCACACTAGCACATTTTTTGCAAGTCTGCGCATGCAATGCACATGTGATTTGAAGTATAATGTAAATCGGCGGAAGAAATAAAATTGTGATTCCAGATACGTTGCGTTTTGCGCATTTCGCTCTTGTAACTCACGTGATCACTATTTTTTGCACAGTCGCATGCGTCACCATAATGGAAAATTGGTAAATTGCATATTGTGTGTGCGATTCTGGTATATTGTATTGGCTTGCCTTATTAGAGTGTTATATCTATCAATCTACTACATAATGACACGGTGTATTGTTATAACTATAACGTTTATATCTACCATCTACACATATGACAGGTGTATGTTTATAACTATAACGGTGTTATTCTATCATCTACTAATAAGACACGGTGTATTGTTAAACTATAACAGTTTATATCTACATCTACTACATAATGACACGGTGTATTGTATAACTATACAGGTGTTATATCTATCATCTACTACATAATGACACGGTGTATTGTTATAACTATAGCTGTTATATCTACCATCTAACATATGACAGTGTATTGTTATAACTATAACGGTGTTATATCTATCATCTACTACATAATGACACGGTGTATTGTTATAACTATAACAGTTTATATCTATCATCTACTACATAATGACACGTGTATTGTTATAACTATAACAGTGTTATATCTACATCATCTACATAATGACAGTGTATGTTATAACTATACAGGTGTTATATCTACCATCTACTACATAATGACACGGTGTATTGTTATAACTATAACGGTGTTATATCATCATCTACTACATAATGACAGTGTGTATTGTTATAACTATAACGTGTTATATCTACATCTACTACATAATACGCAGGTGTATTGTTATAACTATAACAGTGTTATATCTACCATCTACTACATAATGACACGGTGTATTGTTATAACTATAACAGTGTTATTATGTAGTAGATGGTAGATATAACACTGTTATAGTTATAACAATACACCGTGTCATTATGTAGTAGATGGTAGATATAACACTGTTATAGTTATAACAATACACTGTGTCATTATGTAGTAGATGGCTGATAGATATAACACTGTTATAGTTATAACAATACACTGTGTCATTATGTAGTAGATGGTAGATATAACACTGTTATAGTTATAACAATACACTGTGTCATTATGTAATAGATGATAGATATAACACTGTTATAGTTATAACAATACACTGTCATTATGTAGTAGATGATAGATATAACACCGTTATAGTTATAACAATACACCATGTCATTATGTTGTAGATGGTAGATATAACACTGTTATAGTTATAACAATACACTGTCATTATGTAATAGATGATAGATATAACACTGTTATAGTTATAACAATACACCGTGTCATTATGTAGTAGATGGTAGATATAACACCGTTATAGTTATAACAAGTAGAGGTAGATATAACACCGCTATAGTTATAACAATACACCGTGTCATTATGTAGTAGATGGTAGATATAACACCGCTATAGTTATAACTATAACACCGCTATAGTTATAACAATACACCGTGTCATTATGTAGTAGATGGTAGATATAACACCGCTATAGTTATAACAATACACCGTGTCATTAGATATAACACCGCTATAGTTATAACAATACACAGTGTATTATGTAGTAGATGGTAGATATACACTGCTATAGTTATATAGTAGATGATAGATATAACACCGTTATAGTTATAACAATACACCATGTCATTATGTTGTAGATGGTAGATATAATACTGTTATAGTTATAACAATACACCGTGTCATTATGTAAAAATCAAAACAATATGCTGGAAGTGTTCTAATCAGTCTCTCGGCATACTTGAAGATGTCTACAGTCAATAATAAGGTTATTTAAAGTAAAGCGGTTTGCTAAATGTGGCATTAAGTGGAACCTTCTCTTGGTTCAGATATAAATTCTATAAAGAAATGCATTCCTCACTATCCTTAATGGCATTGGAGAAGAAAAACTGGTTGTTAACATATATAGCTCAGAGTATAAAACTCATAACGCAAACAAAATTACTATAATATTTAATGTTTCTCTGACGTGACTGTCAGCCTGATTGAATGCAAGGAAAGCAAGGAGAAAATGAAATATCCATGCTTCTGTTATGAGGCTTATTTGTTTTTTCCCAGCATCACATTAGTCTACAACAATTCTTTGCAACAGGAAAATAACTCAGGAAGAGCTTGAAGACAATAATCACTAGTTATAACTATTAGAATCTCCATCAGCCAACAGGAGTGGGGATCAGGATGCTTTTATTGACTTGTACAGGGCTATGTATCAATGGCCTCTATGTACAATTTCTGCCTTAAAGTTTTGCAATGTGATTTGCTGTGATGTATGCATGGTTTGTGCCAGGTTTAGACCATAACTGCAGTGGTTGCATAGTTTTCGTTTTGTGCCCATCTCAAGCCGCAAGAATGGAATGTGGTCTTATTGAGAAATTATGAGAATTTAATTTACATCTGATGGCTGATAGCTTTAACACTGCTACCATTATAACATCCCGTGTCATTATGTAGTCATGTCTGATAGATATAACACTGCTATAGTTTATAACATACATGGACATTATGTAGTAGTGGCTGATAGATAACACTGCTAGTGATAAACATCACTGTGCATTATGTAGTAGATGGCTGATAGATATAACCTGCTATAGTTATAACAATACATCATGTGTCATTAAGTAGTCATGGCTGATAGATATAACACTGCATAGTTATAAACAATACACTGTGTATTAGGTGTCATGGATGCATAGATTATAAAAAACATGCTTAGTTTTATACAAAAACACTGTGTCAGATATGTCGTCGCATGTGTATACTATAACGCTGCTAAGTTATAACAATACAATCAGTATATAATAGAGAATCACGATATAACACTGTTATAGTTATAACAATAACCGTGTCATTATGTAGTAGACTGATAGATATAACACTGTATATGTATAACAATACACCGTGTCATTATGTAGTATGGTGAAGATATAAACATGCTATAGTTATAACAATACCCGTGTCATATGTAGTATGGTGAAGATATAACACTGATTAGTTATAACAATACGCAGTCATATGTAGTAGTGTAGATAGATATAACACTGCTATAGTTATAACAATACCCATTCATTATGTAGTATGATGATAGAAATAACACTGTATAGTTATAACAATACACCGTGCATTAGTAGTAGATGTAGAATAACACTGTTATAGTTATAACAATACACTGTCATTATGTAATAGATGATAGATATAACACTGCCATAGTTATAAAAATACACTGTCATTATGTAATAGATGATAGATATAACACTGTTATAGTTATAACAATACAAGTGTCTTTATGTAGTTGACTAATAGATAACACTGCTATAGTTATAACAATACACCGTGTCATTATAGTATAGTAGATGATAGATATAACACTGTTATATGTATAACAATACACCATGTAGTAGTAGTCATGACTGATAGAATAAACACTGCTATAGTTATAACAATACACATGTCATTATATAGTAGATGTAGATATACCACTGTTATAGTTATAACAATACACCATGTCATATTATAGTAGATGATAGATATGCACTGTTATAGTTATACAATACACTGTGTCATATGTAATAGATGATAGATATAAACACTGCTATAGTTATAACAATACACCATGTCATTATATATAGATGATAGATATAACAACTTTATAGTTATAACAATACACTGTCATTATGTAGTAGATGATAGATATAACACTGTTATAGTTATAACAATACACCGTGTCATTATATAGTAGTGATAGATATAACACTGTTATAGTTATAAAAAATACACGTGTCATTATGTAATAGATGATAGATATAACACGTTATAGTTATAACAATACAATGTCATAGTATGATGTAGATAAACACGCTATAGTGTATAACAATACACCGTGTCATTATGTAGTAGATGGTAGATATAACACTGTTTTGTGTATGTTATAGTTATACAATACACTGTCATTATGTAGTAGATGTAGATATAACACTGTTATAGTTATAACAATACACGTGTCATTATGTAGTAGTAGATGGTAGATATAAACACGTTATAGTTATAACAATACACCATGTCATTATGTAGTAGATGTAGATATAACACTGTTATAGTTATAACAATACACCGTGTTATTATAGTAGTAGATGATAAATATAACACTGTTATATATAACAATACACGTGTCATTATGTATAATAGATGTAGTATAACACTGTTATAGTTATAAAAATACACTGTCATTATGTAATAGATGATAGATATAACACTGCTTAGTTATAACAATACACCGTGTCATTATGTAGTAGATGTAGATATAAACACGTGTATAGTATTAAAAATACACGTGTCATTATGTAGTAGATGGTAGATATAACACCGTTATAGTTATAACAATACACCATGTCATTAGTAGTAGATGGTAGATATAACACTGTTAAGTTATAACAATACACTGTTCATTATGTATAGATGATAGGATATT
>JAACNH010008988.1:0-11928 GCA_019447015.1 Hymenochirus boettgeri
GGGGCAAAGTAGGGAAAGGGATTAAATAGAGAAAGGGATTAAGTAGGGAAGGGGCAAAGTAGGGAAAGGGATTAAATAGAGAAAGGGATTAAGTAGGGAAGGGGCTGAAATCATTCTTTTATTTTGGGTAAGAAATCACGCTTTTCCCCCCTGGGCTCCCCACCATATGAAAAGCTTAGAGACGGTGGCTTTTAGTTTATTCTGCAGAAAGTAGATACCCCAGTCCCCTCAAACTAGATAGAGACAGCAAGTAACAGGGTTTAATATTGAAATTAAATACGTTATTGAAGGGCCACCAGGCAATATATATAGAAAATGGTATCAAGGAGGTTTTATGTCTGAATGTCATTTAAACAATACAGTCAGGCCACCCGTTTCGAATATTGGTCAGTTATTGATTTCCCACAATTCCACCATCGGCCGGCATTTATTGAGCGGATTTCCACTCCAGACGGATGTGCCAGGTGACATCCTCATTGTGATGATTGACGTCTGTGACCAGAAATAAACCCGGGGCCTTGAGATCTTTTTCTTAAGGAAGGAAAGAGCATGACTAACTGGGGGAAATTGGTTTGGTCTGTTGACGTAAAAAGAGATACGAGAATTTAGTGAGCAATGATGTCTGCTTATCCTTGACCTGTTTAGTTTTCGGCGTCAATTACCATCTAGATGGAACCGTTCCTTGACTGAGTTACGAAACCTGAAATGACGGTGGATAAGAGGTCATGTATAGAGCCCGTGTTGGTAAGTCCTACGTAAACATAATATTGTGAAGTCAATACAGTGACATAGAGAGGTTTATTGCATGGGTTTAAGGGACACCAATAGAAGGAATCAACCCAAAGAAGGAAAATAGAAAAAAACTATCAGGGTTTATCAATAAAAGTTCTTATGTAAAAATGGTGCTAATTTACCACCCCAACCACATCAGATTGACTTCAATGTTAAAACATATCTGATTGGGGCAGAACTAGCACAATTTTTACATATAGCAACTTTTATTAAATCTCCCTGTATATGTTCAATTGGGTAGATAGGAGACAAGCTGAGAAGAGGTTTCTGAAGAAGAATTTGAATGTTTAAGGGTGCTTTAGAGGACACAGTAAAATAGAACCAGTTTGGAACCCCTTAGTTTAAGTGGAAAGAGATGGTGAGGATTTCAAGGTGGTTATCCTTTCTATAACAGGCTTATGATGTAATTTTAAACGGGTAGTGATATAAACGTTAGGAAATCGATGGTGGAAAGCTTGGCAGAATTTGTGGGAAAGTTTTTTTGTAAAAGTCAAAAATTGATGTGAAGATTTGAATTCTGTTCCCACTGACTTATGAATTACAGCCATGGACCATTACGTTAATCACTTAAACATTGTACAATTGGTCGTAAATGCAAAAATCAATACTCTTTAACCTTGCTATGCCTCCACTAAGGACATTATGCTTAGTGTAAAAATATCTTACAAACCCTCATGTGGGAGTATGATAAGGATTGGGATAGGATTGGTGGTAGGATTGACAGGAAGGATGTTAAGTTAGTGCTGTAGAATTTGTTTTTGCTAGAAAATCACACAATTTACACTTAGTACGTTGAATCTGTTTTTAGTTCCCTTTAAGGAAGGAGCTGAAATAATTTTTGATCTTCTAATTATTCAAAATTCTGTTAAATTTTCTAAGTTTATGTTTTTCATTACAGATCAAATTAACAGTCATGTTGTAAAAAGATTTGTTAAATCAGAACAACTGTAGGTAATATTCTTATCAACATTGCTGTGATGTCATCAGTCAAAGTGACATCACTTCTGTCACATACACATCGCTATTGGAATTGTAGAAAACCTCTACTGAGTATGAGTCTTGTTTTCGGAACAAACAACAAGAATGCAATCAAAAGTATTTCTAAAATCCGAAATTATAAAAAAATAAGATTAGTTGGTTTTGAATCGGATTTTCGAAACATTATGAGTATTATTCATACCCATTACTTTAACATATAAGGAAAAGAGACGTCAAATTGGATTTCTATAGTCATAACACACGTCGCAAATATAATTCTCCTTATATCGTGTATATACTAAAATAATAGACCGTCATTGTAATAATATTCATGCGTATCTTTATGAGCAATCACAAGCATTTGTGATTGCCAACTCCCAAATCTCCCAAATGTAAAACACCTTGATTTTCTCTTCTTTAAGTCCTGAATTTTCCTTAAAAATGGAAGTTCGTTTTGGGGAAGAACCTTGTAGGTACCCAGGGCCGTGTCACCATGAAGCGGGTCCAAAAATACTGTCGAGGGCGCAGATCTCTGTGGTGTGTTCTGATAGCATGCAGCCATGAGACCTATGAGAGGGGATGAGCACGGAGGTGATTTGTTCTGGTACTGCCCTGCCTATGTCTGGTTAACGAGGGTTTGCACTGGCTTTATGGGCCTAGCGCGTTTCCCACATTTTTCATGACTAGTGCAGTGCGCTCAATGTAATACCTTGAAGATAAGTTATGCGACAACGTAGCTGAAGGTTAAACGTCTACCCAATGGAGGTGTAAGCCGGTGCACCATACCTGACCATGATGACCCGCAATGCAGGAAATCTCACAAGGGGATTGTTGCATCATGGGATCTTGGCCAGGTAAGTAATATTGCATATAAAAGTTTTTTTTCCTGACATATAAATGTGTTATTTATTCCCTAGTAAGTGTTTTTATAACTGAAGGTCGATTTATCTTCGTAGGAGAGTTGGTTTTTGTATTTTATTTTATGAGCTTTTCTTTTCTGCCTTATGTTCCATCTCCAAAGGTTTAAGTTTCGTGAATGTGCGATGAGCGTTAGTTTGCTAAAAATTAGAGGGAGAGCATGAGGATGCGCGAGGATTGTGGCTTAGTATGCAAATACATTTCTTGGCTTTCGGGAGGGTGGAGATGGGTAATGCAGACCTCATTCCTGCCCCACCCTGCCCTTGAAACTGATGCAGTTCTGGATCACCATCCCTGGAATCCTGCGCCAGTCTCATACGAGAGGTTGTTTTCACTGTCTATCCTCGTTGGTGGTCACAGTCCTTAATCATGACCAGGGTATCTAGGTTTGTGATCCAGAAGCTGCACTTCAATCCTTAAGAATGAGAGGAGACGACAAAATCATAAAGAAATTAAAGGTCTGAGCAATCGCTAGCGACGGTTCCTACGCGTTTCGTTCCATTCTCCCGTAGTAGGGAAAATCTGTTCTTCGAGTTAGAGTTTGGGCTTTGATTGCTGGTTGTATTGGTGACCCGACATTTAAAGGGAATTTGACCTGCCGCGCTAACTTATTTTTTTCCAAACCTTCTATTTCATTTGGATACGTTTTATGGCCTTTACATATCTAGGCAGACCTGACGTCAACTCTTGTGACCTTCCGCATTGGAGAATCCTGGTATCGGTATTTCATGTTAACCTTCAATACTAACGACAAAGAACCGCATTTCAACTAGTTACAGTATCTCTCGAGAAAGATATTAACGCTTGTAGAGATTTAGGTACCTTTCACTTGGTTATACGTATGGCGATTGATTCAATAATGAGCGTACTATTAATTTGCAGGAACCAATCAAAAGTTAGATTTTTATCATCAAGATGATGTTTTGTTTAAGTTAAAATTGTGTCATAGTTGGCCGGGGAATAACATAAATCAGTGAGTTTTTCTTGTTTGCAGTGTTACAGAGAGACAAATAACCATCACCGTATATTATAGGAATCCGGTAGCAAAGGTCACACTGCAACTATGTGTGCTTATATTAGCATTTCCTTTTGTCTATTGTAGTCAAATGGAATGTTACACT
Source organism: Hymenochirus boettgeri (assembly GCA_019447015.1). Taxonomy (NCBI): domain Eukaryota; kingdom Metazoa; phylum Chordata; class Amphibia; order Anura; family Pipidae; genus Hymenochirus; species Hymenochirus boettgeri. Next base: position 3,810 of record JAACNH010008988.1, read on the forward strand.
GACAAGACAAAAGGAAACATGTGTTGTGCACTTTAATGTGACCTTACCGTCAGCCTCGCTTTTTATAGAAGGGTCTAATCTTAAATTTCTGTTTGTTTTGTGATCCAGTGTAGAATATTAGAGTTTCCGTGGTGATGGGTGAGACTGAGAAGGACGTTCTACATAGAAATAGGGCTGTCAAGGCTCTAGAGCATAGAACTTAGATCATAGATATTTCTATTTAAAGAGATGTTATTTCAAAGATACCTTCTCTAAAAAAAGAAAGGCTACAGACCTAGAACTGGCAAACCATTGAAATATGGTGGCCGGTTCCTGTGCATAGCTTTCAAAATGTTCATGTCGGAATTATTATCCATTATTGTCACCTTATTGGGATTTTACTTTTAAAAAATCAATGTTTTTAATAAAAACCTTGAAGGGCAATTATACTGGACAAATGACTTTAGCCTCCTATTAATCTAATATTTTTTAAGCAGCACTAGAAGTGTGTGTGTGTTCGTCTGCTTTCATTCTGTACTTTGCTTTACTATTGCTCAGTATACCCCTCCTTCCATCTGACTGACTGCTGTTTGTGTCAAGCATGCTCATCTCTAGGAGCTAGCAATGTAGGATGGAATTTCCTATCATGCAATTCATGCACGCTAACTGTTACTAATACCAAAACTGCACACAGCAGAAGAGTCAATGATAATAGGCACTTGATTGACAGCTGAAATGTAAGATGGTTCAGACTGGAAATCTAAGAAATGGGGCAAAGATCAACATAAAAAATGATACAGTGGTGGTTGGGAAGTTTATAGTTTCCAGTAATGGGCAATGTGAAATTATACTTGTACTGTGCAGCGTGTAAACGCTTCTCTAACGTCTTCTCCTTGTTTAGCTCGACAAGCGAACCTATCAGTCTGGTGGTGGAGGACGTCTCTGACACCAGCATAACTTGAAGTGGAAACCTCCTGAGCGCATTGGAGCCGGAGGACTTGATGGTACATTGTGGAATATTGCAAGGAAGGGTGTAAGTGCTTTTTATCTGTTTAAAACTGGGTTAGACACCACACCATTGTGACCAGATGCTTTAGGTCCTTTTGTTCCACTAAAATGTAAAACATAATATGTTTTACGATTTAAGATAAATATGGTCCAAAGGTCCTTTAGAGTCGTATAAGATACGATTAATGTGTAACAGTGACAAGGCTGCTTAGTGTTTATCTGGGTGGATGTGTTACAGGCTATTCTAATGTTGCATGGCGCAACACGATGTTTGCAGTTGAATCACTGCGTATTGTCTCCTCCAATTGATAAAAGGTGAATTGATTGTACCTGCACAAGTGGGAGACCAGTGAAACGCCAAGTCGGATGTGCAACTATAAACATTGCTTTATTCTAATGTTGGATGCACATCCCTCCTTACTCAGTTTTTTCACAATATTAAGAATGCTCCTTGGTACCGGTACATGGTAGCGGGAACATCGGATATAATAGTTCTCATCACATTTACAGTACAGTCAGTATAGTAACTAGCACTGCCCTTTCCAAAACATCCCTAGTGTGGCTATAATGTAACGTAATATATGGTAATAGGAGAGGGTTTCATGATCTATTAACATTTCACTTCATACCATACCTTAGCTACTTCAATATTCCCTTGATTCATATTCCCATTGATATCATATTCTATTGATAGCATATTCCCCATTGATATGTATTCCCATTGATAGCATATTCTTCTTATTGATAGCATATTCCCATTGATAGTGTATTCCCATTGATAGTATATTCCCATTGATAGTATATTCCCATTGATAGTGTATTCCCATTGATGTATATTCCCATTGAGTATATTCCCATTGATAGCATATTCTCCCTTGATAGTATATTCCCATTGATAGCATATTCTTATGATAGCATATTCCCATTGATAGGTATTCCCTTGATAATAGTTCCCTTTGATAGCATATATTGATGGCATATACCCATTGATGTTATATTCCCTTGATACCATATTCCCATTGATAGTATATTCCCATTGATAGTATATTCCCATTGATAGTATATTTCCATTAATAGTCTATTCCCATTGATAGCATATTCCCATTGATAGCATATTCCCATTGATAGCATACTATTGATGGTATATTCCCATTGCTAGCTTATTCACATTAATAGCATATTCCCATTGATAGTATTTCCATTGATAGCATATATTGAGGTATATCCATTGATGTTTATATTCCCATTGATAGCATATTCCCATTGCTAGATTATTCACATTAATAGTATATTCCCATTGATGGCATATCCCATTCATAGTATATTCCCATTCATAGCATACTATTGATGGCATATTCCCATTGATGGTATTTTCCATTGATAGCATATTCTTATTGATAGCATATTCCCATTGATAGTGTATTCCATTGATAGTATATTCCCTTTGATAGCATACTATTGATGGCATATACCCATTGATGTTATATTCCCATTGATACCATATTCCCATTGATAGTATATTCCCATGATAGTATATTCCCATTGATAGTATATTTCCATTGATAGCATATTCCCATTGATAGCATATTCCATTGATGATATTCCCCATTGATAGTATATTCCCATGATAGTATATTCCCATTGATAGCATATTCCCTTGATAGTATATCCCATGATGTATATTCCATTGTGCATATTCCATTGATATATTCCCATTGATAGCATATTCCCATTGATAGCCTATTTCCCATTGATAGCAACTATTGATGGTATTCCATTGCTATCATTCACATTAATAGCATATTCCCATTGATAGTATATTCCCATTGCTAGCTTATTCACATTAATAGCATATTCCCATTGATAGTATATTCCCATTGCTAGCTTATTCACATTAATAGCATATTCCCATTGATAGTATATTCCCGATAGCATATTATTGATGGTATATTCCCATTGATGTTATATTCATTATACATATTCCATTGCTAGATTATTCACATTAATAGTATATTCCCATTGATGCATATTCCCATTCATAGTATATTCCCATTCATAGCATACTATTGATGGCATATTCCCATTGATGGTATATTTCCATTGATAGCATATTCTTATTGATAGCATATTCCCATTGATAGTGTATTCCCATTGATAGTATATTCCCTTTGATAGCATCTGTTGATGGCATATACCCATTGATGTTATATTCCCATTGATACCATATTCCCATTGATAGTATATTCCCGATTGATATATATTCCATTGAGGTTTATTCCCATTGATAGCATATTCCCATTGATAGCATATTCCCATTGATAGTATATTCCCATTGATAGCATACTGTTGATGGCATATTCCCATGATAGCATACTGTTAGATAGTATATTTCCCATTGATAGCAATTTCCCATTGATAGCAATTCCCATTGATAGTCTTTTCTTATTGATAGCATATTCCCATTGATAGCATATTCCCATTGATAGTATATTCCCATTGATAGTCTTTTCTTATTGGATAGCATATTCCCATTGATAGCATATTCCCATTGATAGCATATTCCCATTGATAGCATATTCCCATTGATAGCATATTCACATTATAGTATATTCCCATTGATAGCATATTCCCATTGATAGCATATTCCCATTGATAGCATACTATTGATGGTATATTCCCATTGCTAGCTTATTCACATTAATAGTATATCCCATCGATAGTATATTCATTGATAGCATATTATTGATGGATATTCCCATTGATGTTATATTCCCATTGATAGCATATTCCGCATTGATACCAGATTCACCATTAATAGTATATTCACATTAATAGTATATTCCCATTGATACCATATTCACATTAATAGTATATTCACATTAATAGTATATTCCCATTGATGGTATATTTCCCATTGTGCATATTGCCCTGATGGATATTCCCATTCATAGTATATTCCCATTCATAGCATACTATTGATGCATATTACCATTGATGGAAAATTTCCATTGATGTTATATTCCCATTGATAGAATATTCCCATTGATAGAATATTCCCATTGATGGCTTATTCACATTGATAGTATATTCCCATTGATGGTATATTCCCATTGATGGATGTTCCCATTGATAGTATATTCCCTTGATGGCTTATTCACATTGATGCTTATTTCACATTGATGGCTTATTCACATTGATAGTATATTCCCATTGATGGTATATTCCCCATTGATGGTATGTTCCCATGGATAGCATGTTCCCATGGATAGCATGTTCCCATGGATAGCATGTTCCCATGGATAGCATATTCCCATTGATAGCATATTCCCATTGATAGCATATTCCCATTGATAGCTTATTCACATGAATAGTTATTCCTATTGATGGATATTCCATTGATAGTATATTCCCATGGAAAGCATATTCCCATGGATAGTAGGTTCCCATTGATAGCATACTATGATGGTATATTCCCATTGATAGCATACTATTGATGGTATATTCCCGGATAGCATATCCCATGGATAGCATGTTCCCATGGATATATGTTCCCATGGATAGTATGTTCCCATGGATAGTAGTTTTCCATGGATAGTATGTTCCCATAATAGCATACTTTGGATGGCATATTCCTTGATGTATATTCCATGATAGCATGTTCCCATTGATAGTATATTCCCATGGATAGCATATTCCCATTGATAGCATATTCCCTGGATAGCATATTCCCAGGATGCATATTCCCATGATAGATATTCCCACCGATAGCATATTCTCATGGTAGCATATTCCCACCGATAGCATATTCTCTGGATAGTATATTCTTTTGATAGTAATATTCCCATGGATAGTATATATCGTATTGATAGCATATTCTTATTGATAGCATATTCTTATTGATAGTATATTCCCATGGATAGCATATTCTTATTGATATATTTCCCATGGATAGCATATTCTTATTGATAGTATATTCCACCGATAGCATATTCTTATTGATAGTAATTCCCATGGATAGTATATTCTAGGATAGTATATTCCCATGGATAGCAATATTCTTATTGATAGTATATTCCCATGGTGTATATCTTATTGATAGTATATTCCCACGTAGCAATATTGTTTTGATAGTATATTCCCTGGATAGTATATTCTTATTGATAGTATATTCCCATGGATAGTATTCTTATTGATAGTATATCCCATGGATAGTTATTCTTATTGTAGTATATCCATGGTAGATTCTTATTGATAGTTATTCCCATGGATAGTATATTCTTATTGATAGTATATTCCATGGATAGCATTTCTTATTGATAGTATATTCCCATGGATAGTATATTCTTATGATAGGTATATCCCATGGATAGTATATTTCTTATTGATAGTATATTCCCATGGATACATATTCTTATTGATAGTATATTCCATGGAGTATTCTTATTATAGTATATTCCCACGATCATATTCTTATTGATAGTATATTCCCATGGATAATATTCTTATTGATATATATTCCCATGGATAGCATATTCTTATTGATAGATATTCCCATGGATAGCAATTTCTTAGGATAGCATATTCCCATTGATAGCTATTCTTATTGAGCTATTCCTCCCATGGATAGCATATTCTTATTGATAGCATATTCCCATTGATAGTATATTCCCACCGATAGCATATTCTCATGGATAGTATATTCTTATTGATAGTATATTCCCATGGATAGTATATTCTTATTGATAGTATATTCCCATGGATAGCATATTCTTATGATAGTATATTCCCATGGATAGCATATTCTTATTGATAGCATATTCCCATTGATAGTATATTCTTATTGATAGTATATTCCCATTGATAGCATATTCTTATTGATAGTATATTCCCATGGATAGCATATTCTATTGATAGCATTCCCATTGATATATATTCCCATGGATAGTATATTTTTATTGATAGTATATTCCCATGGATAGCATATTCTTATTGATAGATATTCCATGGATACATATTCTTATTGATAGCATTTCCCATTGATAGTCTATTCTTATTGATGCATATATTCCCATTGATAGCATATTCTTATTGATAGTATATTCCCATGGATAGCATATTCTTATTGATAGTATATTCCCATGGATAGCATATTCTTATTGATAGCATATTCCCATTGATAGTATATTCCCATTGATAGTATATTCTTATTGATAGTATATTCCCATTGATAGCATATTCTTATTGATAGTATATTCTTATTGATAGTATATTCTCATGGATAGCATATTCCCACCGATAGCATATTCTCATGGATAGTATATTCTTATTGAGTATATTCCCATGGAAGTATATCTTCTTATTGATAGTATATTCCCATTGATATCATATTCTTATTGATATATTCCCCATGGATAGCATATTCTTATTGATAGTATATTCCCATTGATAGCATATTCTTTATTGATAGTATATTCAGCATGGATACATATTATTTTATAGTATATTCCCATGGATAGCATATTCTTATTGATAGTATATTCCCATGGATAGTATATTCTTATTGATAGCATATTCCCATTGATAGTATATTCCCATTGATAGCATATTCTTATTGATAGCATATTCCCATTGATAGTATATTCTTATTGATAGTATATTCCCATGGATAGTATATTCTTATTGATAGTATATTCCCATGGATAGCATATTCTTATTGATAGCATATTCCCATGGATAGCATATTCTTATTGATAGTATATTCTTATTGATAGTATATTCCCATCGATAGCATATTCTTATTGATAGTATATTCCCATTGATAGTATATTCCCATTGATAGTATATTCTTATTGATAGTATATTCCCATTGATAGCATATTCTTATTGATAGTGTATTCCCATTGATAGTATATTCCCATTGATAGTATATTCCCATTGATAGTATATTCTTATTGATAGTATATTCCCATCGATAGCTATTCTATTGATCAGCATATTCCCATGGATAGCATATTCTTATTGATAGCATATTCCCATGGATAGCATATTCTTATTGATAGTATATTCCCATTGATAGCATATTCTTATTGATAGCATATTCCCATGGATAGCATATTCTTATTGATAGTATATCTTATTGATTATATTCCCATCGATAGCATATCTTTGATAGTACATTCTTATTGATAGTATATCCCATTGATAGTATATTCCATATAGTATATTCTTATTGATAGTATATTCCCATCGATAGCATATTCTTATTGATAGTATATTCTTATGTGATAGTATAATTCTTATGTATATTCCCATTGATAGTATATTCTTATTGATAGATTTCCCATTGATATAATTCTTATTAGTATATTCTTATTGATAGTATATTACCATGGATAGCATATTCTTATGATAGTATATTCCCATGGATAGCATATTCTTATTGATAGCATATTCTTATTGATAGTATATTCCCATCGATAGCATATTCTTATTGATAGTATATTCCCATTGATAGCATGGAATCATATTTAAAATAAAGGGGTTTTCATTTGTGCCCTTCTGTCATATAAAAGGGCATGTCAGCCGCAAATTTGGGACAGAATTACCAGAAAATCACCAGGTACAGAATGAAATGTTTTTAGGTCCGCAGTGCCAGGGATGGGTCATGACGAGCTCGAAGCAGGGGACTTAATAAGTAGGAACTAGATACTGCGGTGCGTGTATATTGCGGCTGGGTCGTGGACACTCTGATATAGTCGCGTGGCAGCACTACATATACGGTCAGACTTGCCAGTGGACCTCGTGGGTGGGTAAGGAATGGTTATCTAGTTCTAGCTGGTGCAGGATGTGTGACTTAAGGCGGGGTAGACGCGATCATACATACAGAGGGTGTAGTCTCGACGGATTCAAATGTCGTACTATGGGCTCCTTAATACTGCGCACGCGTTGGATTGGTGCGTGATATAAAGTTCAATGATTGACACGCTATCACACAGCTCTCAGTGGGAGTCCGGGGCAAGTTCTTGTCGGGAAAGGGGATTAAATCGAGAAAGGGATTAAGTGGACGGGGGCAGGGAGGGAAAGGATAAAAGAAGAAAGGGATTAAGTTAGGGAAGGGGCAAATAGGGAAGGG
>JAACNH010008989.1:0-11926 GCA_019447015.1 Hymenochirus boettgeri
GAGTGGTATAAAAGTTTAGGGTGTTAAACATATTGTAGAGGGAGGTGTACAGGTGTGGGTATATGTATAAGGTAGTGTATAGTGTATCTGTGTATGATAAATAGTCTTAGGTGATGTATATGTAAAGGGTGGTGTATAGCGTGGAGTCTAAGTTTAGGGTGTTTACATAGTGTAAAGGGAGGTTGTCAAGTGTGGATTATTGTATAGGTATGTGTATAGTGTATATATGGTAGTATATAGTCTGTAGGGTGATGTATATGTAAAGGGGGTTGTATAGAGTGGAGTATAAGTTTAGGTGTTACATAGTGATAGGGGAGTGTGACAGTGTGGATATATTGTATAGGGTAGTGTATATTGTAATATGGTAGAATATGTCTGTAGGGTGATGTATAATGTAAGAATAGAGAGGTGTACAGTGTTGTACATGTGGTGTATTGTATAAGGTAGTGTATGTGTATATGGTAGTATATAGTCCTAGGTGATGTATAATGTAAAGGGTGGTGTATAGAGTGGAGTATAAAGGTTTTAGAGGTGTTACATAGTGTTAAAGTGGGGTCTACAGTGTGGGATGTATTGTATAAGGTAGTGTTAAATATGTATATGGTAGTATATAGTCTTAGGGTGATGTATAATTTAAAGGGTGGTGTATAGAGTGGAGTATAAAGTTTAGGGTGTTTCAGATGTAAGGGAGGTGTACATTGTGGGATATATTGTATAAGGTAGGTAAATATGTTTGGTGTATTCTCTGTGGTGTGTTTGTTGGGTGGTGTACCTGTGGGATCGTCTCACAGTTTATGTGTTCGAATATGGTAAGGGGTGTACAGTGGGTGGGGATATATTGTATAAGGTAGTGTATATGTAGCTTGGTAGTATATAGTCTGTATCGGGTGGTCTGTTTCCTGTAAGGGGGTGGTTAGCGTGTATTACGTTGGTGTTCCTGTAGTGGGGGTAGTACCTGTGGGGATCTCTGTATAGGGGTGTTACGCGTGTTATACTGGTGTCTGTCTGTCGGGTTTGTTTTTGGGGTGTGGTGGCTTTTTTTGGGTGTACTCGTGTCTAGGTGTTTGTCTGTCTGTGGGTTCTGTTCAGGTTGTTGGTGATTTTTATCGGGTGGTATCCTCTGGTGGGGGGTTCCGTGTGGCGATTTTGTTCGGTTTAGTGTTCATAGTGTTCATGGGGTTTTTGTCGTGTGTGTATCTGTCGGGTGGTGTCAGGGTGGTTGTTAATGGGTATAGTAAGCGTGTACGGGCGGTGTCATGTGGGATATATTGGTTAACGGTGTGTATGTGTATGGTGTTATAGTTGTAGGTGTTCTTGTAGTTGGTGTATAGTTGGTATAAGTTTTGTGTTTGTTGGAGGTATCTTGTGTGGTTACTGTATGGGTAGTGTTCGGGTGGTTATTGTTTTGGTATGGTGTATGATTGTGCTGTTAGTGTTTGAGCTAGAGGGTGCTTCTGTGCAACATGTGATGGCTGGGTAGTGTCTGCAATGCTGGTGTACTGAGCCGTGTGTCAGAGCTACTTGAGGTCAAAGAACCAAAAGCACAATAGATGTCAGACTAGTGTGTCAAAGAAGTTTTATGTTATGATTGGGGATTTAGAAAGTTTCTGATTGTGTTTGATTCATGTATTCCTTCTGTCTTCAGTTGCCTCTTTTCCCTGGTTCTTTCCTTTCTGTTTTTTCCATAAAGTGGTGGCAGGCTTAGAATCTTTTGGGCAAAATCTTTTATTCTCAGGAATTATGGTGTGGATTAATTCTATTTGAGGACCTGTATAAATACCTCAATGATGCCAAGTACAAAATGACCAAATGGCTACCAGGCCCAACGTGAAACCATGCCCACAGCGAAGCCATGCCCACATTGCCACAGCGAGCTACGTGCGCCTCTTAAAGGCGCCATTCAAAGTTTGGCCAGGTGGAAAAACCCTAGAGACACCCCTGATTAGCATAAAATAGAATTGTCAATAGATTCTTGTACAAGTCATTCTGAATTGAGAGATCCAGTCGGATGACTAGCGAAACTCTTCAAGAACTAAACTTCAAGTCCGTTAATCTAATTGAATACAACAGATATACCTGACCTGGATGGATGAATATTACAGATATACCATGACCTGGATGGGTGAATATTACAGATATACCATGACCTGGATGAATGAATATACAGATATAACATGACCTGGATGGATGAATATTACAGATAGACCATGACCTGGATGAATGAATATTACAGATATACCATGACCTGGATGGATGAATATTACAGATATACCATGACCTGGATGGATGAATTTATAGATATACCATGACCTGGATGAATGATATACAGATATACCATGACCTGGATGAATATTACAGATATACCATACCTGGATGGATGAATATTACAGATTACCATGACCTGATGGATGAATATTACATTATACCATGACCTGGATGAATGACTATATAAGATATACCTGACCTGGATGAATAATTTACAGATATACCATGACCTGGAAGAATGAGAACCTTCACAAGCATCTCCAGGCAATGTCTGACACGTTCTGTATAGTTGATAATGTTAGACAAGTTCTAGGAGACCATAAATCAGTTTAAAGTTGAATGTTAGCACTTAAAACTCAGCAATATTCTTTAATATGATTTGTATAAACAATCAATTGCTAATTATTTAGTTACTATGTACCAGAATAACTGGTTCCTTCATCCCAAACCATTGGAAGCACTGAGTCAAAGAAACTTTACTGTAATAGGGCTTTAGTAACATAATGAAAGTAGATATGGTATCTGATCTGAACTTTCCATATTTTTGATATCTCTCAAAAGTATGTAGCTACTTTTGAGGGTTAGTGTAATTCAAGGCTCTTTCGAGGGTTACCAAAATATCCCCATATATACAGACAGAAGCTCGAAATAGCTTGTGTGTAGGATGTTCATTTTTATTACATTTTGTAATTTTACTACAATTACTTTACTTGGGAACTTTCGAGTGCCCCCCCCATAAACTTAGAAATATATAAAGTAATATAAAAAAAATAATTTAGTATATGGTTTGATCTCTTTAGCTTTCGTGTTCAATTTAAATTACTCTGTAAACAGAACTTATATGTTTCTCATTTTATTTCAAAAAGGTTCCCCTTTCCAATTGCAGCCCAAGTTGTCTCATGGGAACCAGGAAAGTTATTGTACCAGGGAAACCCTTGCTGCTATGAATGTGTTTTGTGCCCCCTGGGGCAGATTTCAAACCAAACAGGTATTATAATTATTATTTCATGTTCTTGGTTACAATTTTACAAATGAAAATGTTGATATTATTGTTGTTTCCAGATGCTGTGGAATGTCATCCATGTTCCTGGGAGATGTGGCCAAACATACAGAGGACAAGTGTTTACCAAGAATGACAGAGTTCCTTTCTTTCGAACAAACTTTAGGTTACAGCTTAGCAATTATTTATTTTATCTTCTCTGACCCCACTTGTAATTTTGGGGATTTTTAATTTATATAAAAAGACACCAGTTGTCCGAGCCAATAACTATTCCTTAGCTGTCTTCTCCTTGTTTCCTTGTTCCCTTGTTTCCTTTCTACTTTAGTTTTATGGTTACCCACAAGCAGAAAATTGTCTCCTACGTCAGGTGGCATTTGGGATGGTTTTCACCTCTGCATCTCCTGTGTTTGGCTAAAACCATCATTGTAGTCATTGCCTTTAATGCCACCAAGCCCGGCAGCAAGTTAAGAAAATGGACAAGTGTTAAGTGTCTTATTGCATAATTACAGTTAGTGCCCTTATTCAGTTATGTGTGTGTGTCACATGGTTAATTTTATCACCTCCTTTCTCTGAATTTGACATAGATACACAGCCAGGGATCATCATTATTAACTGTAATGAAGGCTCTTCTATTCTTTCTGGTGCATGTTGGGATATCTTGGACTTTTAGCTACTATTAGCTTCATTGTTGCCTTTATGGCTAGAAGACTTCCTGACAGTTTCAATGAAGCCAAATTTATTACATTCAGTATGTTGGCTTTCCTCAGTGTCTGGGTGTCCTTTATCCCGCCTATCTCAGTGCGAGGGGAATGTACACCACAGCTATGGAGGTCTTTGCCATCCTGTCTTCTAGTTGGACGTGTGGTTTGTATTTATTTCCAAAATGTTTCATTATATTGTTCAAACCCAATATGAATTCCAGAACATCTCATGAAAGAAGAAAGGTCAAAATAAAGGAAAGGTCAAAAACAAAATCTACATAAAACTATAAAATACATTAATTGCTTTCAACATTAAAAGTGGACATTCCACCAATGCTTAAAAAATCTAAATATATTTACATTAACATAATGATACAAAACCCTCATCTGTAATATTAAATAAAATGTTTTGGTAATATTTATTCCAGGCTGTCTGTGAGGAACATCTTTGATACTCAGTCATCCGACTGTCTTTCGCAATTTAGAATTGTACAAGAACCTTTTAGCAGTAAGTACCATGGATTGGTGTCCCAATATAACAGTAAGGTGAGTCTGAGACGAGGAATTGAATGATGACCTGGAGTAATGAGAATCTTCACGTTATGGTTCAGTCTTAAAAATAAAAAAAAAAAAACCCTAAAAATTCTGTAAAAAAAAAAATCAACAACTAATATATTTAGGAATGGTTTAAAAAAACGGTATCCAAATGTTTATATGTAAGCGGCATTGTTGCTCGTTACTTGAATGAATTTGCTAATTTTCCCGATTAATGAGAGTTCAGTAGTTAAGAACAAAGTATGGTAAAAATTCACCAGCCGAACACAAAAGAAACCTATGCACCATTGGCCTGTATGGAAGGTGGCACAAAAAAAATGGTTTTAGTTTAAAGACAATGTAAATCCTCTTAATGAGCTACCAAGTTGCACTAGAAAAAAATATTTGTAACAAAGTTTTCTCTCTTGAGGTCAAACAGGTTAAATTGTCTGGGTTTAGCTCTTTATCCTATATACTAAACGAAGGATGTTAGTACGTATGCACAAATCACCTGCGCATGCACCAACAACTGCCGCCCCAATGCACACAAGCACACCCCCACCCCCGCCCACAATGCTACTCTAAAACTTTCCCGGATGCTTCACTCTCCATGAAGATTCATCCCTGCAAAAATTGACACAATCTCTAGTGATTGCCATTCTATTCCGGTCCTTTGATAATCTGGACTTTATATGTCCAATGATTTGTTCATAACTTTAATCTCCGGTTTGCCCCACAAGCATAAACATACTGATAGGTTGTATATGTCAAATAAATGTGCTTAGAGTGTAAGCTCTTGGGGCAGGCCACTAGAGCCAAACTTTTGAATGCAGCCCCTATGTACCACTAGGCACCATTAAATGTGCCATCGCAACCAGGGTTAGGTGTGCTGGCATCCAGGAATGCATAGTTAAACATTTGGTTATTTTAAACTTCACAATCATGGCACATTTATACAGTTCCTCAAAAAGACATTTATCCACACCATAATTCCCTAGAATAAAATATTTTTTTCCAAAGATTTGTAAGCCTGCCAACACATTAAGGTAGATTCTTCAGCATGGCCCTAACTAAGATAGGGACATATGAAATACCCTTACACCCAGCTCATACAGATAGATACATATAACATGCCTTATTGCCCAGATCACACAGATAGGTACATATAACATGCCCTAATTCCCAGATCCCCCACACTACGTTGAAAATAAAATGTGCCCAGCTCTGCACACACGGATAATTACAGTACCTCACTTACCATATCCATCAGAGCAGGGTCTGCATGAAAGCAGCAGTTAGTGTAGAGCTAGAAGGGAAAAACTGCAGGTCCGAGAGAGTGCACACACCACGCACAGGGTTTTATTTTTCTTCTGCTTTGCCAGCTGCTTTCAAAAAAAAAAAAAAATTAAAGTGAGCTTTGCCTGCCTACTCTCTGATTTTTATCAGGGGTGCTGTTCTGAGCATTTTGCTCATATGCCTCATTAGAGAGACACCTGCTGAATGTATAATTGTAATTGTAACGCTACAGAAGCTGTTGGCGCTATATAAATCCACAATAATAATAATAATAATATTATAATAATAAATGACTTTAAAAAGGAAGGGTTTATTTTATTTGGATTTGTATGCCAGTGTGTGGTAGAGTCGGATTTATCTGACTCTTTGAAATTGAATTAATGAAACACTTTAACTTTTCTTTTGGAACTGAGCTGTTAGACTAAGTGTAGAAGATTTATTCCCCTGAGCATTAAACCAATTAATGAAAACTAAGCAGTGTGTGCGTTCTCCTGGGATTTCCCTAATATGTATAAAAAGCAGTTTGGGAATCCTATCTCGTTATTTTTGGTGACTATTTAATCAGGGACAAGGACACACTAAGATAACAGATCTATGAAGATGAGTCTCCCTTTCAGAAAAGAGCAGGTATATCAACTTTACAGCATGGTTTTGTACACAGCCACTTTACGATTCTGTACCTTGTTGACTCTAAAACTGGCTGCACCCTTGTCACTGAGCCCATCACCAGTTCACTTAGCAGTCCTGGAGACGTTGTGGTTGGAGGAACATTATATTCATTTGGACGAGTGTACGTGAACTTCAATTTCACCACCAAGCCCCCAGTGCTACAGTGTCAGATGTAAGTGATAATAGATTAGGTTATTATGTGTGTGTCTCTTACTTAGCAAACAAAGAAGGGGGACATTCAAATATATAGGGAGGCTGTCAAAACCATAATTTAAAAGGACATTTAATGCTGAAGGTAAAGTAACCATAACTAAGTGATAAAGTAGGTCAGTGAGAGTCAGAGCTTCCTTTATTATTATGCTTTACGAGAAGGAAAGAACTTTGGGTATTTCCATGTTTCCATAGGTAGGCCTTATGGAAATCATATACCTTCTAAACAGTTTTTACAGCATTACACAAGTGCAGAACCAGTGCCATGTGTGGACCATGTGTGCCTTTATTAAGCCATTATCAGTAGAGATGGGATCCAGTCCGATTCTGACCCAGATCCGACTCGCAACCCCTTTCCGAAATCCCTTGTTCCGTCCGAAACCGGGTAGAATCGTTTCGATTTCGGGGAGTTTCAGGACTTTGGAGGTCAATTCTATGATTATCAAACAGTCAAGGCTATGGTTCAAGGTTTATCGAAAATAGCCTCAACGTTTAATAATCATTGAAAATGCGCTCTAAAGTCTCGAAAGTAATTTCCGTCTTCACATTTTTAGATCTTCAGGATTTCCCTAGAGCCATTAATCTGACAATGAACAATTTACCAGTTTCAGACATCTCTAATTATCAGTATACATATTACTCTGGTCAGCGGTGTGAAGTGCCATGGTTGGTAAATGCTTAAAGGGGAACTAAAGTCTCCGACAACATTGCCAAAGACAGAGCACATTCACAAACATACAAAAAGCTGTGTCTCACCTCTCCCTTTGCTGTGGCCATTGGAAGATTTATGAAAATAACCTGTGAGTACTAGGGGTCGCTCCCACAATCCACCTTAGCTGTAAACCCCCAGCTAAGTGTCTGCGTACAGGTAAATGCTCCATAAAGCTCAACAGATCAAAAACGGAAGTTGCAGCCTTGCTTCCTAGAAGCTGACAACCAATCACATTATAGCACAGAGATCCTCCCTCTCCATGACACAGAACAGGGATTTCAGTTTTTTTTTTCAAACACATTCAAGGCTCCTGTCCTAACAATGATATAATCCTTTGCTTTTCATACAAAAAAAATGAATCTTTGCAGTGTATTTCATAGATAGCTGGATGTAAGAACAGAATACTTACATTTCAGCAAAAATAAAAGTTAGTGTGGGGAATAGAACCTGCAACTTGTACATTTACCCTGTCTTGCTAAAAGCAGAAGTCTTACCGCTAGGCTAAGAGAGACACCTATAAAAATCATTGGTACATGTAGAATATGTAGTAGGAACATAATAGAAACAAAAATAAAAATACATCGGGGAATCAAACTCATAACCTTCTGATTTGTGTGTCTAACACCTGGCATCTTACAAGGTGAGCCACCGCTGAATAAGCCTAAAGCCTAGGAACATTAGAAGCTTTATCTTTTGCATGGAAATATAATAGAAACAAAAAAAAAGGTTTAGCTACGGTATTGAACTTGTGATCTTCTGAACTGTATTGTCTAACCCTGGTGTCTTACAAGGTGAGCCACCACTGCACAAGCTGAATGTAAAGGTACAATTAGAAGCTTCTCTTTCTCATGGAATATAAGAAACAAAAAAAAAAGGTTTAGCTAGGGTATTGAACTTGTGATCTTCTGAACTGTATGTGTCTAACCCTGGTGTCTTACAAGGTGAGCCACCACTGCACAAGCTGAATGTAAGGTACAATTAGAAGCTTTATCTTTCTCATGGAATATAATAAAACAAAAAAGCTACATCTGGGGTATTGAACTTGTGACCTTCTGAACTGCCTATTTTTTAATCTGGTGCCTTACCTGGTGCGCCAACACTGAATAAGCAGAGAGCCCAGCTACATTTGGTAACTTTATCTTTTGCTAGTAAAAGAATAATTTAAAAAAATGGATATGGAATCCCTGATAACTTAGAAAGCTGCTTGTTCCCTGCAGTTTTATTTTAGCAACTCACCTGACTGGTAAATAAACTGCAGGGGTACAAGCAGCTTTAAAAGTCTTTTCAGGGACTTCCATATTGGTGTGGAGACATCTGTATAGAAAACACTTTGTGCATAGAGACAGTGAATACTGGGGTCAGGGGGCGTGGTTCTTTGATGACTTCATGGCTGTGGGTTGTACTGGCAACAACATGGAAGCCTTCTTATTTACAGAATCTATTTCTCACATATACTAAATGCAATGTACCACAGAAGAATCTTACAATGGTATAGGTGTCTGGGGAGAAAAACTTTCACATAGGTTTTTGAAAATGTAAGTTTAGTTCTCCTTTAATACTACAAATCACACTAAGGATCCAGTCAAACATTCTACCCCCGCACCCCCTTAAATGTGGATCCTTCTTTTTTCTTTATCTATACCATCTTCTTCCTTATTGTATTTCTTTCTTTTATAGCCAAAATGATATCCGCATATAGGATGATGAATGAGAAGAGGTAGATGGGAAATTATGATCAGATTGTGTTAGTGAAGTTTGGTACACACATGCAATATTTATTTGATTGGCCCGAATATTGGATGTTTTTTTCAGGGGGGTGGCAACCGAATCCCACCGTTTGTTCGTCCGCATCAAACAAATTGGCGATTGGATGGGTCAAAAACTACGGCCGTCGTGCGGTCCCTCTATGGACGGACTGCACTTTTGGTTCCCACTAACCCTTAGCCGCAGTACTATTGCTGCGTCCAAGTCCTTTTTTCCACCAGTCACAAGTGTCGAATAATCTGTGATGATGAAGCATCCATCATCCACCCAGAACACTAGAAGATTTTTATCAGTAAAGGAAGGCGAAAGCTAACATAGTTGGGGTGAATGAGTTACATATTCAGGTAATTATGTTCCCTTTTTGTACCAGATGTTTCAGTCACCCAGTTCTACCAACAAACCTGCCACCAGTCTACTTTAAGGGCAAGTCCACCCTTCAAACTACAAATTTTATATAGACAAATCACCCCCCCCCCCCCACCCCAACTCTAAAACTGCAGTTTAATTAGAAATCCGAGAGATGTAAGAATAACTAACTAACGGAAATGCTGCCCTATGCTGTTACACCTCTTTTCTGCTTTCTGTTTCATCTGCTTAGCAGAACTTGAAAAGCTTTGAAAGAGGATAAAAGCTTTTGAGATCAGAGGAAAGAGAGATTAGACATTTTCCTTGCATACGGTTAGACCTACACTGTCAGCTCTCTAGTAATTGTGTTTTTTTTTTGGGGGGGGATTTTTCATTAGGAACTGAACATGCCTTTTAAGTCTAATTATAAGAAACTGAAATCAGAATAATTCTGTTATATATAAATCATCTAGGGCCTTTGTTGACCCCAACTCCTATGTTGTGTGCCACCTTTGGCTGACATGAGGTAGTGCACCCGGTGCGGCCATCAAATGTGAGGTCAGGACAATGGTCTACATCCAAATGTCCTATGTCCATGTATACAGCTAGGACACTGTCCAAAGAAATTAAACTTCACATAACTCTCTGCCAGCGACCCGCGATCACACGTGTGTACGAACATTTAGTCAGAGAGAGTTTTCTATTGCCCTAGGAAGTAGTACATTCTGTCTTCAATCTTCCACGTTAACATCCAGTTTTCTCTTGTATCCTAGATTTGTTTATTTATACTCAAAACATGCACGCCTTTATATATGCCATAGAGAGATTAATTCAGATCCTCAACTGCTTCCCAATATTTCTTTGGGCTATACATTTTGACACTTGCTTTACATTGCAAGAAGCAGCAAAAGGACCCTTCTGTGCTATCTGGGGAAGGGGGATTATTCCCAATTATCATTGTCATAATGGGGCATTCCTGCTGGCATTGTTGGTGATTCCTGGTCAACAGCATCCATTCTTATGCACAAATCTTGGGACTGTACCAGTACCCACAGGTAAGGGTAGTGTGCAAGATTATACAATACAATTCTATCTTAATATATAGCGGTGAGGTCCTTTAAGGGTCCACATTTCAGGTATTAAAGATGAAGTAAACAGAGCTGCTTAAAACAATAATACTTATCTAGCTTAAGGAGCCCATACACGATACAATATTAGCCGTACACGATACAATATTAGTTTACAATATTGCAATATGGTATAATCTCGGATTATGAATGGGCGTACCCAGAGCGTCTGCCAATTTTTTAGCCTTTGGGAGATTTGGAAAAAATTTTAGCACCACATCCCGATGGTACCCCTTAAAGGACAACATATAAAAAAATAACATCACCCCATTAATGTCCACAACCTCAGCAGCTGAAATCGCTTACCCACATTTACAACCGTGCTGCCCCCATAGATATCACGCAGCAAGATGAGAGCAAAGCGCCACCTCTAGCTGGCCCAGGGCCTTGGTTACCACAGCACTTGTATGGCTGCTGGGAATGTTTGTTACAACCTCTCTCCTCCTCCTCTGCCAGTCAAACGAACTCACATGCTAGCTTTGAGTGGCAGTTAGAGGAGACAGAATTATTTTGCCCCTTCACAACATGGCTAATTAGGCAGATAGAAGTTGGAAACCAGGAAGAAAATGTATAAATCATTTTGGAAATGGTGCAGTGCCTAAAATAAGTGTATAAACCCCAGTGACACCCGATTTTCGCGGGTACATGGATTTTACAAGTTTTACACTTTTACACTAGCAATATTACAACTCCTTAAATACTTTTAGATTTTACCAGCTCTCCTTGAATTATCTTTGAATATTAAAAAGATGGCCAGAACATTTTCTCATGACCATCTGATAGAGTGAGTCATATCCGCTTTACTTTTCTTGGAAACTCAATTATATTCCCCAGTAACAAGAAAAAGAGGCCACAGATAGTTTAGCACAAAGCACAAAATACAACTTTAACGATAAGAACTTTTTTGAATCTCTAACATAGCTAGGTAATTAATTTGCAGTGTCCGTAATATAATGTCAAAAACTGATAATAGAAGGTACAAATGTTCCTTCTTTTTTTTTAGATCAGTTATTTTGCAAACCAGTAGGGAGGTGTACAGTGTGGGATATATTGTATAAGGTAGTGTATAGTGCATATGGTAGTATATAGTCTGTAGGGTGATGTATAATGTAAAGGGTGGTGTATAGAGTGGAGTATAAAGTTTAGGGTGTTACATAATGTAAAGGGAGGTGTACAGTGTGGGATATATTGTATAAGGTAGTGTATAGTGTATATGGTAGTATATAGTCTGTAGGGTGATGTATAATGTAAAGGGTGGTGTATAGAGTGGAGTATAAAGTTTAGGGTGTTACATAGTGTAAAG
>JAACNH010008990.1:0-11922 GCA_019447015.1 Hymenochirus boettgeri
AATATTGTGTTTAGTTTCATAACGTACAGTAATGTGTTTATTATCATAACTACAGTAATATGTTTAATTAGCATAACTACAGGAATGTGTTTATTATCTAACTCAGTAGTGTTTATTATTCATAACTAAAGTATTGTGTTTATTATCATAACTACAGTAATATGTTTATTACCATAACTACAGTAATGTGTTTAGTATCATAACTACAGTAATGTGTTTATTATCATAACTAAAGTATTGTGTTTATTATCATAACTACAGTAATGTGTTTATTATCATAACTACAATATTGTGTTTATTATCATAACTAGAGTAATGTATTTATTACCATAACTACAGTAATATGTTTATTATCATAACTACGGTAATATATTTATTATATAAACTAAATATTGTGTTTAGTATCATAACTACAGTTATTTGTTTATATATCATAACTACAATATTGTGTTTATTATCATACATACAATGTTGTATTTGTTACATAACTACAGTAATATGTTATTATCATAACTACGGTAATATGTTTATATTAAACTACAGTATTGTGTTTATTATCATAACTACAGTAATGTGTTTATTATCCTAACTACAGTAATGTGTTTATATAAATAACTACAATATTGTATTTATATCATAACTACAGTAATGTGTTTATTATCATAACACAATATTGTATTTATTATCCTAACTACCTAAGTGTTTATTATCATAACTACAGTATGTGTTTATTATCCTAACTACAGGTGTGTTATTAATCATAACTACATATTGTATTTATTAGCCTAACTACAGTAATGTGTTTATTATCCTAACTACAGAATTAATGTGTTATTATCATAACTACATTTATAATACAGTAATGTGTTTATTATCCTAACTACAATATTGTGTTATTATCATAACTACAGTACGTGTTTATTATCATAACCTCAAATTATATTTGTTATATAACTACAGTAATCATGTTATTATAATAACTACGGTAATATGTTTATTACATTACTACAGATTGTGTTTATTATCATAACTACAGTAATATGTTTTATTATCATACTGCAATATTGTATTTATTATCATACACTACAGTAATAGTGTTTATTATATACTGCAATATTGTGTTTATCATAACTCACAGAATATGTTATTATCATAAACTGCAAATTGTGTTTATTATCATAACTACGGAATGTTTTATTATCATAACTACAATAATATGTTTATTATCATAACTACAGTAATGTGTGTATTACTATAAACTACCGTAATATGTTTATTATCATAACTACAGTAATGTTTTTATTATAAACTACAGTAATGTGTTATTATCATAACTACAATATATGTTTTATTATCATAACTACAGGTAATATGTTTATATATAACTACATATTGTGTTTATTATCATAACTACGGTTATATGTTTATTATAATAACTACGGTAATATGTTTACTGTGACCTAACCTTCTATATCTGGTTTGCAGACTGTCAGAGGTTCCCTACCTCTTGAGCTACCGTACCGATTAGTCCGTTTCTGCTTTTTCCGTGCTTCTCTTGCGGGTAGTTCGGCTTCACTATCAATGTCCATGCACACTCGTTCTTTTTGGAGATCTTTGGGTGTTTTAGAGATGTTCATTTCTGGAAACTTTGTATCGTTGGTTTACTCTTCTCCATGCGTGCTTGCAATTAACAAACAAATCAGTCATTTTTCAAATGTATGCTACAGATTGCAATGGTTAATGTTACAAGTGTTTAGTTTTAATTGATAATAAACCCTTTCCGTGTCACCCACCATATAGAGATACATATTCCTGGGAGATTGGAAAATCTTTCTATCCACGGGGATCGAGGTACATTACAAGTTCCTGCTTGTCCTGTTCATTTTTATTGAAAATCAATGCAAGGATGATAGTATAGATTTGTTAAGTATAGTATTTGAGGTTTAATAAAGACATATGTCCATCCAGTCCAACCCATTTAGCAATATCCTCATTTCGCCTAACTGTTGATCCAGAGGCAAAAAGAAATCCACACAAATTATGAGGGAAAAAATTCTTCCTGACTCCAAGTGCATTGGGAATTTCCCTGGATCAACTCTACTTTATGTATCAATACCAGTAACTTGTAACGTTCCTTGTTTGTAGAAACTCATCCAGCTTTTTATTAAACTGACCAATGAACCTGCCATAACACATCCACTGGAAGACAGTTCCACAGCTTTACCGTTCTCACAGTGACAAACCTTTCCCAACTCTTACTTTATGTATCAATCCAGTAACTTTTAACATTCCTTGTTGTAGAAACTCATCCAGCTTTTTATTAAATGACCAAGTGAACCTGCCGAAACACGTCCACTGGAAGACAGTTCCATAGCTTACCATTCTCACAGTGACAAACCCTTTCCCACTCACTTTTTTGTATCAATAACAGTAACTTGTAACATTCCTTGTTTGTAGGAACCCATCCAGCTTTATTAAACTGACCAAGAACCTGCTATAAACAATGTCCACTGGAAGACAGTTCCATAGCTTTACCGTTCTACAGTGACAAACCCTTTCCCCAACTCTACTTATATGTATCAATCCCAGTAACTTGTAACATTCCTTGTTTGTAGAACCCATCGTTTTAAACTGACCAATGAACCTGCCATAACAACATCCACTGGAAGACAGTTCCACAGCTTTACCGTTCTCACAGTGACAAAAACCCTTTCCCAACTCTACTTATGTATCAATAACCGTAACTTGTAACATTCCGTTTGTAGAAACCATCCAGCTTTTTTAAAGAACTGACCATGACCCTGCTATAACAATGTCCACTGGAAGACAGTCCATAGCTTTACCGGTCTCACAGTGACAAACCCTTTCCCACTCTACTTTATGTATCAATCCCAGTAACTTTAACATTCCTTGTTTGTAGAAAAACCCATCCAGCTTTTTATTAAACGACCAATGAACCTGCCATAACAACATCCACTGGAAGACAGTTCCACAGCTTACCGTTCTCACAGTGACAAACCCTTTCCAACTCTACTTTATGTATCAATCCCAGTAAACTTGTAACATTCCTTGTTTGTAGAAAAATCATCCAGCTTTTTTTAAACTGACCAATGAACCTGCCATAACAACGTCCACTGGAAGACAGTTCCATAGCTTAACGTTCTCCACAGTGACAAACCCTTTCCCAACTCTACTTTATGTATCAATCCCAGTAACTTGTACATCCTTGTTGTAGAAACCCATCCGCTTTTTATTAAACTGACCAATGAACCTGCCATAACAACATCCACTGGAAGACAGTTCCACAGCTTACCGTTCTCACAGTGACAAACCCTTTCCCAACTCTACTTTATGTATCAATCCCAGTAACTTGTAACATTCCTTGTTTGGTAGAAACTCATTCCAGCTTTTTATTAAACTGACCAATGAACTGCATAACAACGTCCACTGGAAGACAGTTCCATAGTTTTTACCGTTCTCACAGTGACAAACCCTTTCCAACTAACTTTATGTATCAATCAGTAACTGTAACATTCCGTTTGTAGAAACCCATCCAGCTTTTATTAAACGGACCAATGAAACTGCCATAAACAACATCCACTGGAGACAGTTCCACAGCTTTACCGTTTCTCACAGTGACAAACCCTTTCCCCACTCTACTTTATGTATTCATCCCGTAACTTGTACAATTCCTGTTTGTAGAAAACCATCCGCTTTTTATTAAAGGACCAATGAACCTGCCATAACAACGTCCACTGGAAGACAGTTCCATAGCTTACCGTTCTCACAGTGACACAACCCTTTCCCAAACTTCTACTTTATGGATCAATCCAGTAACTGTAAACATTTCTTGTTGTAGAAACCCATCCAGCTTTTTATTAAACTGGACCAATGAACCTGCCATAACAAACGTCCACTGGAAGACAGTTCCATAGCTTTACCGTTCTCAAAAGTGACAAAAACCTTTCCCACTCTACTTATGTATCAATATACAGTAACTTGGATACATTTCCTTGTTTGTAGAAATTCACCAGCTTTTTATTAAAACTGACCAATGAACCTGCCCTAACACGTCACTGGAAGACAGTTCCATAGCTTTACCGTTCTCACAGGACAAACCCTTCCCAACTCTACTTTATGTATCCATAACAGTAACTGTAACATTCCTTGTTTGCAGCAACTCATCCAGCTTTTTATTAAACTGACCAATGAACCTGCCATAACAACGTCCACTGGAAGACAGTTCCATAGCTTTACCGTTCTCACAGTGACAAACCCTTTCCCAAGTCTACTTTATGTATCAATTCCAGTAACTTGTAACATTCCTTGTGAAGAAACTCTAAGAATTAAAGGTAACTATATTATTCCCAACAAAATTTATTGTACCCAAGGTGGAGGACCTTACCCTAGGTCTCCCGAAATTATTTTAGTAAAGCCACTTTCTTACCTTAATTTGCTTTTGTTGCTCCAGTCCTTTCCATCTCCACTATCCATCGGCTACAAAGCACTTAGAAGGCGTGCCCTGTAATGAGGTCATTCACTACGGCCCATCACAGTCTGGAGAGCGCAATGGAATTAACGCTGCTTAACTTAAAAGGACCAGAGGTGATGATCTGTTGCCAATTGTAACTGCACTTATACGCTAGTTTCCCTTTGGAGTTAGTTGGTGTTTATGCTCTGTTTACACCCAAATTCTGTATAGACAGTAATATAAAGGCGATAGTAAAATGGGGAACTTAATTTTCTCGGTAGAGACTGTCAGCCTTGATCCAGATCTATACACAAGACTCTTATTTATCAGGAGTGGGCCCTCGAATATGTTGGAGGCAGGGTGTTGCTGAACTACCACTCTAGGTAGAATGCAATAAATGGGCCCCAGTGGTTCGTTGAACTTAAAGTAGTATCTTATTTATTAACAAGAACAATATTATAAGGCATTGTAATTAGCACAATAGGGTGACATAGCATGGCACAGATAATCAACATAAAAATTACTTATCCAGGCTTTTTTAAAGCTATTCAATGAATCTTGCCATTACCACTTCTGCTGGAAGACAGTTCCCAGTTTTCACCGTTCTCACTGTAAAGAAACCTTTCCTACCTGAAGATGAAACTTCTTTTCTTCCAACCTTAAGGATGTCCATGTGTCCTCTGAATGACCTATAGTGAACAATGCATCGAGAGTTCGCATTGTATGGGCCATTAATATATTTGTATAAGGTTATCATGTCCCACGCCCAAACGGCAATCTCCAATGTAAACAGCCCTAACTTGTCTAATCTGCCTGCTATTTCAAGCTCCTCCATTCCCCTTATTATTAGTTGCCCTCTATGAACTGCCTCAATTCCAAGATGTCCCTTTTGTATATGGGATTCCAAAACTGCAGCGGCATATAACAAAATGAGGCCTTACCAGTGCCTTGTAAAGAGGGAGAATAATATTTTTCTCTCTTGAATCTCTTCCCCTTTTTATACAAGACAATATCTTGCTAGCTCGAGCGGTTGTACTGGCATTGTTTGCTTGGCTAAGTCTGTTATCTACCAGAAGCCCCAAATCTTTTTTCCATTAAGATGCACTAACACAGAGTTATTTATGGTGTAGGTGGCACGGGATTATTAAATCCCAAATGCATCCACCTTACATTTATCAACATTGAATCTCATCTGCCATCTGTGCCCATTTTGATAATCTATATAGGTCTGCTTGCAGCACTTGTACAGACGCCCTTCATATCATTTATAAAACAGATTAAACAGAAGTGCAGTACAGAACCCTGCCGACTCTGCTTAGATCCTTATTATTATTTTTATGTTTATGCCTATATATTTCTATATAACTTATGTATCTCTCATATTGAATTTGTAATTGTTTATATTATTTGGTATTATTTTGTGGTGGTTTTTATGTCATTCTTTCGTGGTTCATTGTACATTTAAATGTATAAGGGGTGGTTGGGGGGAAGGGAGGGGCTAGCTGAGGGGGTTGAGGGACCCTCCAGTGGGGATACTGAGAATTACCTTTTGGGGCTTAAGGGTCCCGAAGATCGGAACTGGGACCCCCCTTCCCCCGCCCTTAAAAGGGCCATGCGGCACTCAGAAAATGCCCTTGCGGCCATGACAAGGGCCCTTTGGGGCTTAGGGCATCCGCAGTCTGTCCGGGACCCCCCCTCCCGGCCCTTGTAAGGGCCCTTGCGGCACTCTAGAAGTGCCTTTGTTGGGGGCCGGCAGCTCGAAACAGGATCCCCTTGGGTTCTAAAAGAGCCATTGGGCTTGTTCTTCTTCTTCCATCTAGGGACACCCAACTCTGTTGAAGTCACTAACACTGGGCAATGCCCCTGTGGCGCCAAGGGCAGGTCCAGCGCTAGCGGCTTCAACAAAGATGGTTGCTAGCGTCCTGATCGATGTCTTCGCGCTCCGCAGGGTTTGCACCTCTTTATATAGGTTTGTGAAGGAGGTTTGCCCCATGTGATTTACAGTAACCAATCATTTCTGAAATTTGATAGTCCAATTCTAGTCCAAAAGTTTTTCACCTTAATTCCCATATTATTGCCATTCACCTTCAGGGAAACAGTCCTAAAATTTTGTGTGACTAGTAAACTCTCATTTGCTCATTTTTCTAAGTGATGGACGTTTGTCTTATTCAACTTAATTACTTGTTACTAAGTTACATAAAGAAGGAGAACATCATGTAATATTGTATTATTCTTTACTAGCACGTTCAGAGCTTTCAAAATACTTTCGGATTTCGATTCGCTATTGAACAAGTCCAATAACAATCCATCCCTATACCCATCATCGACTCTGGGATATCACATTTATGATTTGGGAGATCAGAAAGGAAGTGATCAGTGTGTTCCAGATATTATCGGTACCAGGGAACCGGTTCCCAATTACTCCTGTGTGGAAAATAGAACATTGCTGGATTTATGGGGATCTACATCAGAGACCACATTACCCATAGCCCAGATACTAGTCTGAATGGATATAGAAATTCCAGGTAAGAAAGCAATGTGTCTAATTAATATTTCATATAAATATCATTTATAATAGGGATAACACATGGTACATTTAGTGAAGATACAGTAATAATATCCATAATTTCCTACTAACATAAAATCACACAATAACATTACTTACTTCATGTAATAATCTTCTTAACCCGTTCAATTGAATAGTATTGTATTAAAGTGTATCTCCACTGGTATTCACACATTTTGGGAATTCATTTTTATTGAAGACGGGAGGTAAAGGAGCTGGTCTACCTCTGTTCTTAAATAAAACGACCAGGAGCCAGGAGAGAAGGTAAGAAACTTACCGATAGCTCATTACCCGGCACTAGTCTCACAGGTCCCGACGGACTCTGTCATCTATGTGCAAGCGCGATCCATTGATCTACTGGCAGTTCCAGACGCACTTTGCACTCTATGCCGATAGAGTACAAAACTATGATGGAATGTAAAAGTTTGCTAATGTAATTGAAGTAAAAAGGTTAGAAGTTAGGACCTTCCAAACGGGGTTAGCTTGAACGTGGTGTGGAAGCTTTTCATTCATGTGATCACAGTAATGGATACAAAACCCCTTTGTTTCTAATGTATGCCAAGTGCGATAATAGATATAGTGGGCCTAGGAAGGGCATTGATTATCTTCTACTGTTTATATATATAGATATTATACTTATAACAGATGAATAGAATATGTATGGGACCTAGGAGATGTACATTGATATCTTTCTTGTTTATATATATATAATATACTGTATATAACAGATAATATGATATTGTATGGGGCCCAGGAATGTGCAATTGATTATCTTTCTAGTGTTTATATATGTAGATATACTTATATACAGAATAATATGATATTGTTGGGCCTAGGATGTACAATTATTTCTTTTACTATGTTTATATATCAGATATATTAGGTATATACAGATAATATGCATATTGTATAGGGGCCCAGGAAGGTGCAATGATTATTTTTCTATGTTTATATATATATAGATATACTGTTATACAGACATATGTATGTATTGGGACTAAGGAATGTAAACAATTTTGATTATCTTTTTCATGTTTATACAATATAGATATATATACTGTATATACAGATAAGATGATAATTGTATGGGGCTAGGAATGTACATCTGATTTCTCTTTTCTTATGTTTATATATATAATTACTGTATATACGATAATATGATATTGTATGGGGCTGGAATGTCATTGATTATCTTTTCTGTTTTTATATATAGATAATACGACTTTATATACAGATAATAGATAATTGATATGGGACCTATGATGTGCATTGATTATCTTTTCTATGTTTTACTATATAAGATATACTGGATATACAGATAACTATGATATTGTATGGTGCCAGGAATGTCATTGATTATCTTTTTATGTTATACATTATTAGATATACTGTCTATACAGATAATATGATATGTATGGGGCCTTAGGAATGTAAGTTCCTTGTTTTCTTTCTGTTTCATTGAATACGTTATACATATAGTATTGTAATAGAGTATATTGCCGGACGACTTGAGTATATTTCATGTAAATTAGCTTAATAAAATATGATATTGTACTGAATGATGGACCTAGGAAATGTACATGATAATATTACTTTTTCTATATATCTTTCTATGTTTTATATATATAGATTACTGTATATACAGGATAAATATGATATTGTATGGGGGTCCTGGGTGATGTTGTGGCCCTGCTGGGCTGTGCTTCTTATCTTTTATATAGATATCACTGTTAATCTTTCCTGTACTCACTCAAACTCTGCGGAATCATCGTTCTGTTGGGTCTGGATGGTTCCTCGTCTATCTTGCTTCTCATTTTCTCTAGTATATGATCTCTCTCGCTTCTGATCCTTACACCGCTCTATGCTATTGTTGGGGCTAGGACTGATCTTGTTCTTGTTCTCTGTTCTGTATTACTACTAATTCTTGCCTCGTCTATATACAGTAATATTATATGTTGATTGTATGGGCCAGGCATCATGTAATTCTTATTAATCGATACTTATAACAGATTATTGTATGCATAAGGATTATATATCTTTATGTTATATATATAGGATACTGTATATAAGATAACTTAGATATGGTATGGGCCTAGGAATGTACATTGATATCTTTTCTATTGTTTATCATATGATCTATATCGATTATATACCAGATAATATATATTGTATGGGGACCTAGGAATGAATAAATTGCTTGAATTATCTTTTCTATGTTATTATATATAAGTATACTGTATATATACAGATAATATTGATATTGGGGGCCTAGGAATGCACATTGATTATTCTTTTTCTATTTTATATATAGTTATATACTTATATAAATAACAGGTAAGATGCTAGGACTGGGCATTGATACTTTCTTATGTTATAATATTAGAATAGCGTTATCAAAGGAGTACAATTAATAATTAGCCTAGAATGCTCCATGCACATACTTCTATCTATATATAAATAGATATATGTATATCAGATAATAGTGATAGCCGTATGGGGATACCTGCATAAAGTAAATGTACTTAGTCTATTTGTCTATGTTGCTCAGCTATGCCACTAGATATCCCAAGATATCCCGACCTAAGAGAAATTATCCTGATATACATCCATACATCTCTTATAGTATGACTTCGTATGGGGGCTTAGCAGAAGGTCTATTCGTTTATCTACTGCCTTAGGGGGCAATTACAGGGATCATAAGCCATATATGACTTACTATCCCTCATAGGTTAGACTGATTGGATTGTTGAATGGCGCATCAGCCTAGGCAGTTGTCACATTGTAATAATATCTTTTCTATGTTTAGTATCACTGGTATGATTGATACTGTCTGATACTAGAGTAATTATATTGCTATATGCTTAGATTGTTCCGGGGACTTTGATTATTTATTCTATTTTATATATATTAGTAATACGTATATCAGAATAATATGAATATGTGTGGGGCCTACGGAATGTCATTGATTATCTTTTTATGTTTATTATATAGATATAGATTATATACAGATATAGATATTGTATTGGTACCTAGGAATGCATTGAGTATCTTTTCTATGTTATATATATAGATAATATATTATATATATACTATAAAAAGTATATATATAGATATATGATGTAAGGAGCTAGGAAGGTAAGTGAAATCTTTCTAGGTTTATATATAATATAGATAAACTGTATATACAGATAATGATATTGTATGGGGCCTATGGAATCTGTAGATTGATTATCTTTCTATGTTATTATATATAGATATATATCTGTATATACAGATTAATATGATATTGATATGGGGCCTAGGAATGGCATGTTATCTTTCTATTTTATATAGATAATACTGATATATACAGATAAATAGATTTGTATGGGGCTAGGAATGGCACTTAGATTAGTTTCTATGTAAATTATATATATAATATACTGTATATACAGATAAATGATATTGTATGGGCTAGGAATTACATTGATTATCTTTTCTATGTTTATATATTATAGATATACTGTATATACAGATAACATATGATATGTATGGGAGCCTGGAATGTGCATTGATTATCTTTTCTATGTTGTATATAGATAGATATACTGTAATACCATGATAATAGATATTGATAAGGAGCCCTAGAATGTCTTGATTATCTTTCTAGGTTATAACTATTAGATATGATCGGTACTATACAGTACATATGATATTAGTATGGGGCCTGAGAATGTGTCATTGATTATCTTTTTTCATGTTTATATCATATAGATACTGTAATACAGATAATATGATATGTATGGGGGCCTAGGAATGTACATTGATTACTTTTCTATGTTTGATAATATAGATAACTGTATATAAGATATATGATATTGTTGTGGGCCTAGGAATGTCATTGACTTATCTTTTCCTATGTGTACATATAGTAGATATAACAGTATATACAGATAATTGATATTGTTGGGGCCTAGGAAATGTACATTGATAATCTTTTCGTATGTTTATAATATAGATATCCTGTATACTACATCATATTGATTTGTTAATTGGGCCTAGAATGTGACATTGATATCTTTTCTGTTTATATATATAGATATTCGTGTAATATACAGATAATACTGATCTTGTATGGGCCTAGGATGGACATTTGATTATCTTTTCTATTCTATAGTTATATAATATAGATTACTGTATTACAGTAATATGATATGTATGGGACCTAGGAAATGTGCATTGCTTATCTCTTTTCTGTTATATATATAGTATAACTGTAATACAGAGAATATGATATTGTATAGGGCTATGAAGATGTAATTGATTATCTTTTCTATGTTATAGATATATAGATATACTGTAATGACAGATATATGATTGTGATGTGGGCCTAGGAATTGTATTGATATACTTTTCTATGTTTTATATATAGAGATACTGTATATACAGATAATTTAGGATATTGTAGTGGGCTAGGAATGTACATGACATATCTATTTTTCTATGTTATATATTATATAGAATACTGTATATACAGATAATATGATATTGTATCGGGCCTAGGAATGGGTATTGATTATATTTCTATGTGGTCATTATATAGATATACTGTATATACAGATAATCTGATATTGGATGGGCCTAGGAATGTGTAATGATTATCTGGTCTTATGTTTTATATATATTATCATAACTACAGTAATGTGTTTATTATCATAACTACAGTAATGTGTTTATTACCATTACTACAGTAATGTGTTTGTTATCATAACTACGGTAATTTGTTTATTATCATAACTACAATATTGTGTTTATTATCATAACTACAGTAATGTGTTTATTATCATAACTACAGTAACATGTTTATTACCATAACTACAGTAATGTGTTTATTATCATAACTACA
>JAACNH010008991.1:0-11921 GCA_019447015.1 Hymenochirus boettgeri
GTATACTCACTCCTACACAGAGGCAAGTCCTGTCAAGGGGTTAAACATTCTGCCCTGACAAACCTGTAGATAGATTCATGCTAGATAAAGACCTATATTTTTTTTTTTGTAGGAAACTGGCATTGAAAGTGCATTTTAACTCTACTCCATTTGCAACAGAGATTTTATTAAGTATGCCAGCTTTGACCCTTGGCTTGTAGAAAGTTGATAATAACCTATGGCATGGGTTATCAATAAAATCTAATGTATGGGTTATCAATAAAATCTAATGTATGGGTTATCAACATAATCTAATGTATGGGTTATCAATAAAATCTAATGCATGGGTTAGCAACATAATCTAATTCATGGGTTATCAACAAAATCTAATTCATGGGTTATCAACAAAATCTAATGTATGGGTTATCAACAAAATCTATATGGGTTATCAACAAAATCTAATGTATGGGTTATCAACAAAATCTACTGCATGGGTTATCAACAAAATCTAAAGTATGGGTTATCAAAAAAATCTAATGTATGGGTTATCAACAAAATCTAATTCATGGGTTATCAACAAAATCTAATGCATGGGTTATCAACAAAATCTAATGCATGGGTTATCAATAAAATCTAATGTATGGGTTATCAACAAGATCTAATGCATGGGTTATCAACAAAATCTAATTCATGGGTTATCAACAAGATCTACTGCATGAGTTATCAACAAAATCAAATGCATGAGTTAGCAATAAAATCTAATGCATGGGTTATCAACAAAATCTAATGCATGGGTTATCAACAAAATCTAATGCATGGGTTATCAACAAAATCTATTGCATGGGTTATCAACAAAATCTAATGTATGGGTTATCAACAAGCATGGGTTATCAACAAAATCTAATGCATGGGTTATCAACAAAATCTAAAGTATGGGTTATCAACAAAATCTAAAGTATGGGTTATCAGCAAAATCTAATGCATGGGTTAACAACAAGATTTAATGCATGGGTTAACAACAAAATCTAATGCATGGGTTAGCAATGTAAGCTAATGCATGCGTTAGCAACAAAATCTAATACATCGGTTACCAACAACATCTAATGCATGGGTTAGCAACAACATTTAATGCATGGGTTAGCATTTAGCAACAAGATCCAATGAATGGGTTAACAACGGAATCTAATGCATGGGTTATCAACAAGATCTAATTGCATGGGTTCGCAATAAAATGTAATGCATGGGTTAGCAATGAAATCTAAAGCATGGGTTTGCAACAAGATCTAATGCATGGGTTATGGGTTTGCAACAAGATCTATTGCATGGGTTTGCAACAAGATCTAATGCATGGGTTAGCAACAAAATGGTCAGTACAAGCATCAAATTTTAATTATTACAACTTTTATCTCCTAAAATGAATAAAAAATCAACAACAGACTACAAAAAAGCTTTCTTATATAAGAGGGATATTTAGAAAAAACAACTCAAATAGACATAGACCAATACAGTGGATAGAATCGATTATAGATTACCTATTAACCTCTACATTACCACACAGGAGTTTGAGATCTAAAACAGGGACTTAAAGGGCAAGTCCAACCCCAAATGAAAACTTACATACAGATAAATTACCCCCCAAAACCCTAAACGGTAATAGTTTGAAATGTGAAATATATAAGTCTAACCTGAAATCCTGCACAATGTCCTGTTTCCCGTTTCTGCTTCCTGGTTCTTCCAGTTAGTAACTGTCAGTTATGGATTTGACAGTTGACATCACAGCCAATGACTGAATGTTAATCCCCTATCTGCCTCTTCTGAGCATGCCCAGGCTCAGTACAGGCTCAGTACAGGTTTCTAAATGGCTCAGTTTCCATGAGGCATCCAGAAGCATAGCAGGCATACAGTAATGAATTCATAGGACAAACTATGATATATCAACATATTTTAAAGAGGCCATTCCTTTAGATTTTGTTGATAACCCATACATTAGATTTTTGATTGAAAAACCCATCATAGATTTGTTGATAACCCATACATTAGATTTTGTTGATAACCCATACATTAGATTTTGTTGATAACCCATACTTAGATTTTGTTGATAACCCATACATTAGATTTTGTTGATAACCCATACATTAGATTTTGTTGATAACCCATACATTAGATTTTGTTGATAACCCATGCATTAGATTTCATTGCTAACCCATACATTTAAAATGTTTCATGGTGAAATATAATATCAACCTTTCAGTTTAAATAATTAAACGGTTAGGGGAATGTGTTTAAAATGTTAAGAGGTTCTAATGCATGGGTTAGCACAATTTTTTTTGAATCTCCTGTGTCGAACTGGGCACCTAGAGCCCATCAAGGAATGTGAATGTATCATTAACTTTCTACAAGCCAAGGGTCAAAGCTGGCATACTTAATAAAATCTAAGTATTATTAGTATGTATTTGTATGAGTAAGTAGTTAGGGAAGTTCACCCCTACATAATATTCATTTTATAATTTCATCTACATTTGCTCTTCCTGTCTTGTCTCTCTTTGTTTGATTCCCCCTCCCCCCAATTATTAGATTTTTTGCTCATTTTATATTATTTTTATTCAATTTTTATTCAATTTTCAGGATTTCCTTATCCTTTCCTTTGTTGCTCTTCTGCACGTGCACACACACACACACACACACACACACACACACACACTTATAGTAGTTCTTTAGCTTCTAAGTACAGGGGTTAAAGTCATCTCTCAACACTTTATTTTAACTACTTTTGCTTAAAGGAGAAAACTTACATTTTTAAAAACCTAATGTGAATGTTTCTCTCCCCAGAACTGGTACGTTGCATTGTAATGTGAGAAATAGATTTGTAAATAAGAAGGCTTCCATGTTGTTGCCAACAATCTACAGCCCATGAAGTAATCAAAGAACTACACCCCTAACCCCTATATCCACTGTCTCTATGCACAGTGTTTTCTATACACCAATATGGAATCCCGATAAACTTTGAAAGCTGCTTGTTACCCTGCAGTTTATTTGCCAGTCATTGTGAGTTGCTGGTAAATAAAATGAAAGGTACAAGCAGCTTTCAAAGTCTTATCAGGGACTTCCATATTCCATTATTTTTATCATTCTTTTCCTAGCGAAGGATATTAGTCCAATATATGGATATTAAAAAAAAGAGCACTGTGATACTCTAAGGACTAAAGGTGACCATATATACGAACGATAATGGGTAAATCCCGTTGTTCCATGACGGGATTTACCATTATCTTCAAGTGTAGGCCTTTTCCTGACCAGGAGAATGAAAGAACATTTCTGTTGTCGTTACTAAAGTAAAGGGAGCTGATATGATTGTACCGTGTATGGCCCCATGACTGACTGATCCACATACCGTGTATGGGGATCGGTTGGGTATGTGTATGAGGTTCCCACAGCAATGTGTGCCTACAGATACCAATGTGATCTGTCGGTACACATGCTGCCCATCGGATGTATAGGCCACCGTACAGTTTATTTAGGTACAAACTTTTAAGGGCTATAACCTCTTTATCAGGCCAGAGCAGTACTGATTTTTATTGATTTTGACAAAGGTTTAACAGTAGTTTCAGTTATGTAAGGATTTTCTCCAACCGAGAAGCGCGAGGATTTCTAACTTAATAGACTTTCTGGCTCATTTACCCGGAGCCGCTGTGTAAATTTGCTTATGGGTTCTGCAAAAGACGCCAGCAAGACCGCGTCTCGTGATTTATAATTGCCTCTATGCGACTTTGCACAAGATTTTAACACACAACTTACAATTGTAGCCTCAATTTAAATTCTTATGTTGTTTTCAACAGGAAAATCTGGGAATATTTGTGTTGACCCATCAGGGAAGTGGTATTATCGCTGGCTATTGTCACACTTCCTGTGCTCTACAATTGGTTCTTGCTTGTAGTCAGGTGAGTGTAAACACTGATATACATTTATTATCACGATGGTCATTTCTTCATGATGTTTTATTTTAAATTTTCTCCTTTTATGCACAAATAATGGGAATCATATACATTATATACATGTTTTAACATGGCTACTTTATGTGTGTTATACAGGGAGATTTCATATCCATAAAATAGGATAAAGCCATGTTAATCCGATGTCATGTCAGGTTAACATTAGTTCCACCTTATTTTAGGGAACTGCGCTATTTCCAAATTTTTTTAAAGAATAGCGCACCCGATACAATTTCCTAAGCGTTAAAGGGAATGTCCACCCCTCTGGGAAAAAAAATGAGTAATTTATGCATACCCCCCAAACCTGACTTTTATATTTATATTTTATATTTACAAGCTCCGCGCGTCCCCGTCACAGCTCTGCAATCCTCTCTCCACTTCTGGGTAAGGCAGTCATGTGGTCGGGTTGTGACACTGACTTCACGTTCAATCACTGACTGCCAGTCTCCAGTGCAGAGGACAGGAAGCGGGCGTTGGAAGCAGATTTAATGCTGGAAACAAAATGAAGTCGAGGTTTAGGGGTTTTTTTTTTGCATGAGATCAATTTTTCCCCCAGAGGGTGGACATTCCTTTTGTGCTACCGGTATCGCAAATCTTAACACGGAGTTGTATGTATGTGGCTTCATAACTTCCCAAAATACAATAAGGATTATTCCCGTGCATATGTATTACTACTTGCTGTCCATGCAGTGGGCAGGAATTAATTTGATTGGACAATGTTGGACAAACCTTCCTATGACATTTATTTGCCAGGACCATTCATTGTTATTGCCAATACAGGGGTCCATCCTATCTGGAGGTTGGTTACAACTGGGCCAAAAGCCAGAGTGGAAAAATGTAACCTGGCTGGCTAAGTATTAAGAATTTTGGGAAGGGCTAGTCTGCCATGTTTTTTTGTGCCCTTTAGTGCCCTACCTGGGTATCTCCACTGGTAAAATACTTTCGTTCCCGGTTTCTGAATGTTTTTTTGAAGAATGGGAGGTAAACACACGGCTCCTTTACCCCCTGTTCTTCAATAAAACCAAATGGGAAAAATATGTTACCATTGGAGATACCTGTCCACAGGACCCCTGTGTAAGGTTGTGGGAAATAAGGCAAACCAGGCCACACAGCTCTTGTACAATTGAAGAGATTTATTATATGCAACAGTATCAAGCACAACCATATCATACAAGCAAGCACTGTCCTTGGGATGCAGTTCCTGGGATCTCTGGGCTCCACTCTCTGGTTCCACTGCCTTGGCTCCAAACTGCTGGCTGCTGTGGTTTCTCCTGGTCTGCTGTACTGGGCCAATGTTCTATGGCTGAACACTATGGGGGCACTTAAGGCAAGCAGCATCCAGAGCAAATAAAAGGAGTGTAATGATCTTGGTAGGTAAGTATTGAAGTTGGGATAGATACGGATAACCAAATGTTTTGTAAGAAACTATGGTTGCCTTAGAGGATGTTTCCCATTAGAGTCTTAAACACAGAAATTACCATGTCTTGGTGGTTAGGACATATACTGGACATTGTGTCCTGCTAGACAGATTTTTTCTGCTACTTATAACGTTGTATTGGATCTGAGCCTGCTATCAGTAGGATTTTTTATTGCTCATTAGAAAGCCTGTGTTTCTGTTCATCATTGTGGTGGTTCTGTCTTTTGATTTGGGTTAATAGTGACCTTAGGAACCACCGTGTGTTACTGGCTCTCGCAGAACCACCTTAAGAGAGTTTGACCCGAGCTGGGATTCCTCACAGGGTTAAGGGAGAGGGGGGGATTGTTTCTAAGACTTAAATGTTCTGGTGGGTAACCAGAAATAATAATGGTTATGTAATGGTTATGTAAAGGACAAAGGCGATTGTGAGGCGATGGGAAGACTGCTGTACAGTGTAGTGTACAATTTAATCTGTGGGGGATAAAAAATATCCCATTCAAACCACTTTACCAAATGCTGAATGCAAGCTGGTCAATGCTCTAATGGGACCATGGAAGCTGGGGTGGGGGCCTGTGGGGGAATGATCAAATGAACTAAAATAACATATAAAGTGTCTGACCAGCGCCCATACTCTTACCCGATGTCAGCTGAAATGGGCATACGTACACCATCATGCATTGCTGGTCGGCCCCGTGATCACACATGTGTAAGACCTTAAGAGAAGCCTCTGTGGTCAGTCATCTGTTCCTTGCCAACACAAGGTCTCTTGGGTCATCAAAAAAATATTACTTACCCCCACTACCACCCACAGTAAGACAAAATATGTCTGGAGTAATTTAAAGGGCATTGTCCCCCCAAAACTATATCCCCCACTACGGGCCTCATCATGTAGTGTAGTAAAATCCTTACATCACATCCAGCTCCTATGTTTTCCTGTAGTCCACCCCACAGTCCAAAAACTGCCCACCAGGAGGACTCTGCCTCCTATCTGGCCTCCGGAGAGTTTGGCATGCGTACTGCAGCCTTCTCCCCTCCCTCTCCCTCACCGTTTCGATCCCTCCCCTACCATAAAACCCCTTGCCCACATAAAAAATATGTTCCCCCAGCCCCACCACATAAAAATTATTTTTGTTTTTTAGAAAGTCCCCAACTGTACTTCCTTCCCTCGTTCCCCCGGCTTTCTGAGAAGCCGGCAGCCACGTCCGTGATTGGCTGCCTCTCAGCCAATCACGGACGCGGCTGCCAGTCCCACACCCTGCTTGAGTGTCTCGCAAGCAGAAGCAGGGCGTCGGAGGAGAGAGGGAGGTAGTAAACATCTGGGCACTTTCTGAAATCATTTTTATAGCGGTTGGGGCTGGGGGGCTGTGTTCTATTATATGTGAAAAGTTTTTAATGGTGTGGACATGCCCCTTTAATAGCAGCTGCTTACAGGATGTCCTGGAGGGTCACAGTGTGCCTTGTGGAGAATGACATCATGCCATCACCACAACAAATAGCCTTAAAATTTGCCAAAGGGAAACTGGTGCTTTCCTCCAGGGCAGTTATTTCATGCTAAATAATACCATGAAAACAACCCCACAAAATGTTGGAACCTAAACATCTCTGCTATGTAAACGGTGCATTCTTTCATACATGCATGCAGAAATCCAGATCTACTTCTTCATAGAATCATAAATATGCTATGTCCGTTACACTTACAGCATCACTTAGTAACATAATAATCAGAATATCAATCATGGTTTTAAAAAGCAAAACTACTCTAAGTACAAAAAAAATAGGGAATCCAAACTACTTTTGCAAAAATCCCCTAACCTTTGCTTAACAATTAGTATTGAATTTGGAAAAAAATAATTGGGATTTTGTCCACCTATTTCTCAGGGGCGAAATCTGTGTCACTGCCAGACACAGGGCACTAATTTTGTATTGTCT
Source organism: Hymenochirus boettgeri (assembly GCA_019447015.1). NCBI lineage: Eukaryota > Metazoa > Chordata > Amphibia > Anura > Pipidae > Hymenochirus > Hymenochirus boettgeri. The sequence goes on from JAACNH010008991.1 coordinate 7,315, forward strand.
TTAAAAGATATCCCCAAGACTGATGTACCCTGGAAATCAAATGGCACTATATCATAACGGCAATAAATGTGACACTTTTTAAACAATTATTTTTACTATTCGTATATCACTTTGTACATTTTTTGGCAGGGGGCGTCTTTTTTTTGCCACTCGGAGCAACTTTTGAATGCTGCCCCTATGAACCACTATGCACTAATGAAGTGCGCCATTGCAACCAGGGTTAGGTGGCTTCCTTAATGAAGGTGGTTAAATATTTGGTCATTTTAAACTTCACATCGCAGGCGTTCATTTTACAGTTTCCCCTAAAAAATACATTTATCAAATTCCTTACTGAACAGAAGTTTTCCCAAAATATTTGTAAGCCTCCACCACATCAAGGTAGATTCTTTCAGCAGGGCCCTAACTCACCTAACCAAGTTGCCCTCGACAGCCGCCAGCTTACACAGATGGGTACATATAATATGCCCTTATACCTAGCTCACACAGACTTATACAATATAACATGCCCTAATGCCTTGATCACACAGAATAGGTACATATAAGAATACCCTAAAATGCCCAGATGCACACACGAACTGTCATATAACATTCTTAATGCCCATATTCCACCAAAACTATCTGTTGGCCCAGCGTATGGGTTATCAACAAAATCTAATGTATGGGTTATCAACAAAATCTACTGCATGGGTTATCAACAAAATCTAAAGTATGGGTTATCAAAAAAATCTAATGTATGGGTTATCAACAAAATCTAATTCATGGGTTATCAACAAAATCTAATGCATGGGTTATCAACAAAATCTAATGCATGGGTTATCAATAAAATCTAATGTATGGGTTATCAACAAGATCTAATGCATGGGTTATCAACAAAATCTAATTCATGGGTTATCAACAAGATCTACTGCATGAGTTATCAACAAAATCAAATGCATGAGTTAGCAATAAAATCTAATGCATGGGTTATCAACAAAATCTAATGCATGGGTTATCAACAAAATCTAATGCATGGGTTATCAACAAAATCTATTGCATGGGTTATCAACAAAATCTAATGTATGGGTTATCAACAAGCATGGGTTATCAACAAAATCTAATGCATGGGTTATCAACAAAATCTAAAGTATGGGTTATCAACAAAATCTAAAGTATGGGTTATCAGCAAAATCTAATGCATGGGTTAACAACAAGATTTAATGCATGGGTTAACAACAAAATCTAATGCATGGGTTAGCAATGTAAGCTAATGCATGCGTTAGCAACAAAATCTAATACATCGGTTACCAACAACATCTAATGCATGGGTTAGCAACAACATTTAATGCATGGGTTAGCATTTAGCAACAAGATCCAATGAATGGGTTAACAACGGAATCTAATGCATGGGTTATCAACAAGATCTAATTGCATGGGTTCGCAATAAAATGTAATGCATGGGTTAGCAATGAAATCTAAAGCATGGGTTTGCAACAAGATCTAATGCATGGGTTATGGGTTTGCAACAAGATCTATTGCATGGGTTTGCAACAAGATCTAATGCATGGGTTAGCAACAAAATGGTCAGTACAAGCATCAAATTTTAATTATTACAACTTTTATCTCCTAAAATGAATAAAAAATCAACAACAGACTACAAAAAAGCTTTCTTATATAAGAGGGATATTTAGAAAAAACAACTCAAATAGACATAGACCAATACAGTGGATAGAATCGATTATAGATTACCTATTAACCTCTACATTACCACACAGGAGTTTGAGATCTAAAACAGGGACTTAAAGGGCAAGTCCAACCCCAAATGAAAACTTACATACAGATAAATTACCCCCCAAAACCCTAAACGGTAATAGTTTGAAATGTGAAATATATAAGTCTAACCTGAAATCCTGCACAATGTCCTGTTTCCCGTTTCTGCTTCCTGGTTCTTCCAGTTAGTAACTGTCAGTTATGGATTTGACAGTTGACATCACAGCCAATGACTGAATGTTAATCCCCTATCTGCCTCTTCTGAGCATGCCCAGGCTCAGTACAGGCTCAGTACAGGTTTCTAAATGGCTCAGTTTCCATGAGGCATCCAGAAGCATAGCAGGCATACAGTAATGAATTCATAGGACAAACTATGATATATCAACATATTTTAAAGAGGCCATTCCTCGCTCTCCTTGCTTCACTGCCTTCCAACTACTTCAGCACTTGACTTGACTGGCTGCCAGACTCAGAGACACACTCAGCAATAATGCGCAGACGTGCGCACAGAGACAGTGTCAGTACCGGCCCACACGATGCAAGTCACGTACATTAAGACTGAGAGCAGGAAGCAGGAAGTACTGACACGCTGGATGCTCGATCCAGCACTGAGCAGCTCAGATTTCACCGCACGCACTGCTCATCTGTGACTTGTGCGGCTTGGCAGTTTGGTCAGATCTCGGGAGTTTCCCCGGGACAATAAGGACATCGGGACTGCAACCTAAAATCCAGGACTGTCCCGGTAAATCCGGGACTATTGGCAACTATGCCATTGGTCTGCCAGGGAGCTACTGAACACTCCCATTGGTCTGCCAGGGAGCTAGGCCAGCCTATCAACCTGGTTTATGTAAGGAGGAGCATGCAGCTGATTGGCAGCATTACTTTGGGGAGGGACAGATGGCACAGGGTGTCAGCGCTGCTCTGCACAATATAACTAAAGTCATTTCCTAGTGTCCATATAGTCCTGCTCTGTGATTAAGACCAGGGTGTCCAAATCTGAGCCATCTTGTGGACAAAGGACTAAAACTGCATTTTCCCAACAGTGTGCTTGATACAGTTTACATATATTGCTTTCATGGGGTGTAACACTGGGAGAGGTGGGGCCTGGATAAAACAATGTTGTATTATTTATTAAAGACTGGACATCACTGTCTCCCTTACATAGAATGAATGATATAAAAGGAATAAAGACCCCTGGTGCTCCGTCACAATGGATAATGAACATCACAGAGGAGCTACATTAACAACATCTGTTGTTTTTTACTACATAATAATAGAATATTATTTAACATTATTTTTATAAGATTTACCTTGTAATGAGGGTCTATAGATTAGAGTAACCTCACTCCTAATATATCAAGGCACGCCACAAATATATTAGCTCTTCATCCTTAGTTTATATTCAGTATATACTGTATTACATATAGTTACATAGTATTGAACAGAATAAAAACAAGTCCATCATGTCCAACCGTTTAAGCCTACCCATGGTCCCTATCTAACAGTTGATCCAGAGGAAGGCACAAAAAAAAAACAGTATGTAGGGCAAAACAATTCCTCCCACCTCCAAATGGCAATTTAAAAGGATTCATTTTATTTGCTTCATTGTGCATTTGATTAAACTAGAGATGGATTTCAGTCCGCTACTGCAGTGGGTTATTATTATTATTATTGTTGTTGTTGATTTATATAGCGCCAACATCTTCTGTAGCGCTTTATAATGACATTATACATTTATATCAGGCCCAAAGAGCTTACAATCTAAGCACATTTATTAGACACATACAACCTATCAGTATGTCTTTATGATTGTGGGGGAGACCGCAGGAAACCCAAACAAGCACGGGGAGGAGAACATACAAACACCTTGCAGATGTGTCCAAGTGTGGATTCAAACTCAGGTTACTATTATATGTACCTGCCAATGCCTCTCAACTTCTAAGCGGCACAACCAGCCATGCCCCTGACCACCCTGGCCATACCCAGACTTTGTAGTTTTCTCCACCACTGGACACAACTTGCTGAAAATAAGGTTTTCCCAGTGAAACTATGACCAAGGGGGGTTGTGTGTCTCATAACAAAAAATCTAAGATTAATAGCCTGTGCTATTCATTTAAAAACAAAACTATATAATCGTATTAAACTGTTTTTTAAAATACAGACATGGAAAGGGATATTTCTATGTGTTTTCTATTAATGGTTTTATGCACAAGCACTGGGCACCAGATCACATGATCCTCTGCTCCAGACACTGGTCATGTGACTGTCACCAACTGTCATCTTGGCAGTTGAGCTTTGGTGTTTTTGGTGGTGGATTGCTCAAATTTGCTCTTGAGAGATTTTGCGATTTGCTGATTTATTGCGATTTGGAAAGCTAATAAAGAAGACAAAAAGAAGAAAACGACCGAGTAACATCTCGACTGAGAAGACGACAAAGTATACCATCTCGACTGAGAAAAAAAAGTCGACAAAGAGTAACACCTCGACTGAGAAGAAGACAAAGAGTAACACCTCGACAGATAAGTAGACAACAAAAAGTAACATCTTGACTGATAAGTAGACGACAAAGAGTAACATCTCGACTGATAAGAAGACAAAGAGTAACACCTCGACAGATAAGTAGACGACAAAAAGTAACATCTTGACTGATAAGTAGACGACAAAGAGTAACATCTCGACTGAGAAAAAAAAGTCGACAAAGAGTAACACCTCGACTGAGAAGACAAAGAGTAACATCTCGACTGATAAGTAGACGACAAAGAGTAACATCTCGACTGAGAAAAAGACGACAAAGTGTAACATCTCGACTGAGATAAAGACGACAAAGAGTAACATCTCGACTGAGAAAAAGACAACAAAGA
>JAACNH010008992.1:0-11920 GCA_019447015.1 Hymenochirus boettgeri
TATAGTATAAGCAGCACAAGGATTTTTAAGTCCAAAATGCATCACCTTACATTTATCAACATTGAATCTCATCTGCCACTTGAGGCCAATGTGACAATCTATCTGATCCCCCTGCAAGGATTGCACATCCTCTGAAGTTTTTAATGGTCGACAAAGTTTTGTGTCATCAGCAAACACAGAAACCTTGCTGACAATACCCACTTCCAAACATTAATAATAGATTAAATAGAAGCGGCCCCAACACAGAACCCTGTGGCCCCCCACTTAGCACTTTAGTCCATAATGAATCATTAACAACTACTCCTCTGCATGCTATCATTAACCAATTTTATCCATGTACAAATGTGACTCCCCAGATCAACAGACTTTAGCTTATACATAGTCGCCTATGGGGGATGTATCAAAAGCCTTTGCAAAATCCAAGTAAACTACATCTACTGCTGATGCCAGGTCTAAACTTCTACTTACTTCCTATAAAAGCCAAGCAAGTTAGTTGACAAGATCTATTCCTCCTAAACCATGCTGGTTACTACTTATAAGTCAGTCCTTGAAACATACTCTAGAACTGTTCCCTTATTAAACTTTCCAGGCTCTTCCCCACCACTGAAGTTAAACTACAGGCCTGTAATTACCCGGCTGTGAATGACTACCCTTTTTGAATATTGGAATAACATCAGCCTTTTTCCAATCCAGAGGCACACATCCGGACATGAGGGAATCTGCAAAAATAAGAAACAATGGCCTAGATAAAACTGAACTTAGCCCCTAAGTACCCGAGGATGTATTTTATCCGGTCCAGGGAATTTATTAATATTAATCTTATTTAGTTCTTTTGTACCATATCCTCGGTTAACCAAAGTGCACCTGAATCTTTTATACCATTATTGCTACTATACTCTATGATATCTGTACTTGGATCTTCTATAGCGTATACAGAGGGGAAAAAAATATTCAAGACGTTTGCTTTATCGCCATCCTCCGTAACTAAATTAGCCCCATTAATTAATGGTGCCACATTCTCAGCCTCATCTTCTTACTAATATACTTAAAATAATTTTTAGGCTTAGTGATGCTTTGTTCAGCTATCCGAACCTATTTATTAATTTTAGTTAGTTTGATTGCTTTCTTACACTCCTTGTTAAGTTTTTATAATCCCTAAAGGCCCTTTCCGTTCCCTCTGACTTAAAGTTTAAGTGCCTTTTTCTTGCTTTACATTTGCCTCTTACATCAGAATTCAGGCACATGGATGCAGATTTATTTTTTTTACATTTGTTTACCAGGGTATAAATTTAGATGTGAACTGGCTTAAAATCCCCTTGAACACAGTCCACTTCTGTTCAGTACCTTTACCTGATAATACATTATGAGTGACATTCTGAAGAGCTTCTTTAAACCTGGGAAAATTTGCCTTCCCGAAATTAAAAGTCTTTGTTAACCCAGTGCACTTTTCCTTTCGCTAACAAGGCCAAATGACACTATTCATGGTCACTATTCCCTAAGCCTCCACTTACCTTTATCTATAATGCGCCCATGATGTTAGATATTTCCAGATCCAACAGAGCTCCTTTTCTAGTAGGAACCTCAACCACCTGTGAGAGAAAATTATTCTGCAGCAATCAGGAAACTCATCGCCTTTTTCTGTGATGGCAGTTCCACTACACCAATCAATGTCAGGGTAGTTAATGTCCCCCAAACTTGCAGCCCTTGCCAACTGCATATGAAGGACTTACCTCTCCCTGCTAGCATTTGGCAGCTTATAAGCAGACACCAACAATGAGATTACCCCCTTTTCTGTTGCCTAATTCCACCCATATTGCCTCCACTTTAAATCCATATCGCCAGTTATCTCTTCTTTAAATTTGGCTTCAATCTTTTTAACATAAACACATACTCCTCCCCCTTTGCTTTTTCTCTGTCCTGCCTAAACAAGGCATATCCTCCTAAATTTACAGCCTGTTCAACCACGTTTCTACTATACCTATTACATCATACTTTTCATCAACGCCATCATTTCCAATTCACAAATTTTGTCAGCCAGGCTTCTTGCATTTGCAAACATACATTTAAGATTATGGTCCTGTAATTTATTCATACACTTGAATACACATGCTCCCTATCCCCTATGCTAGCTTTCCTCCTAGACTATCTATCCCAGTGAGACTGCTAATACCCTCCCCCCCCAAACCTAGTTTAAAATCTCCTCCAACCCTCTAGCCATCTTCTCCCCTAAAACAGCTGAACAGCCATCAGTGAGGTGCAACCCATCCCTACTAAAGAGCCTGTAGCCAACAGCAAAGTCTGCCCAGTTCTCTTTAAACCCAAACCCTTCTTCCTTACCCACTCTCTAGCCATGCATAATGCTCCTAAGCTCCCGTGTCTCCCTGGCTTAGCACGTGGCTGCGGTATATTTCTGAAAACACTACCCTGGAGGTCCTTGCTTTTAACTTGGCCCCTAGCTCTCGGAAATCATTTTTAAGGACCTCACCTCCTCCTCTAACTTTGTCATTGGTACCAATGTGAACCAAGACTGCCGGGTACACATCGGCCCCACCTAAAATCTGTCAACACGATCCACCATATGCCGAACCCTAGCACCAGGCAGGAAACACACAGTTCGGCATGTAGGGTCTTGGTGGCAGATTACCCTATCTACTCCTATAATGGAGTGCCCTACCACTACCACCTGCCTAGCATTCCTTAGTTCCTCCTTGCATCACAGATGGCGGTCCTTGGGTGCTCAAGGGACTAGCCTCCTCCATACAGCTAATTTCCGAGGGGTTCCTCCTCAACTTCATTAACAAAGGAGGCAAATCTGTTGGGATGGGCAATCCGGGAAGAAGCCACCCTACCCTACGGCCCCCACTTCCCCTAGTAACCCTAACAAAACTACCTCCCCCTCAACCTTCCCTGTGTCCACTTCCACCCACCTCTGTCCCAGCCAGTGCCTGCTGACCTCCAGACCCCCCAGGTTCTGTGTCAGATCTGGGTCAGACCCGGATCCCATCTCTACTCACGTCATAATAACATACAAATAGATTGCAGGGTGTGTGTAAGAGGGAACTTAGGGATGTATTTATAAAGCAGGGATTTCTTTGAATAATTCTCATTGTAAAATACCACTTCTTATTTAAAGGGGAACTGTGGTCTCCATACAAGTTTAAATAAAGGCCAGTTTCCTACCTTAAACGAGCCATCAACCACTCTCTACGTTTCTCCACAGCCCAGATGTAAAGAAATTACTGAGCAGAAAGTTAATGGATGGGAGGCTGACATGTGACATTCAAGGCTGCTCCTCCACCTGCCGCTGGAGGGCACAGCCTCATCTTCAGTGACAGGACAGGAGAGAGAAAGGCCCTCCCCCTCCCTGCTGTGTGAAGATCCCCACAGAGGAGGTGAGGAAATACCCGCCCGTGAGTGGGTGGGGCAATGGCACCCCTGGATAGGCGGGGCAAAGGCACCCACAAGTAGGGTGGGGCTAAGGCACATTAGAAGGCGGGGCCACATGGGGCTGTAAGGGAAGGGGACCATGGGGACTTGCAAGAGGAGGGGTGCAAGGCGAGGAGGAGACACAGGGCAGATTGATTGTCATTCACTGATTGGTTTCAGAGCACGAAGCAGGAAGTGCAGGGGACCTGGTGATGCTTCAGCCATATCAGACACAAAATGTAAATATTTTATAACTATGCAAATAAACAATGAAAATAAATTGCAAAAATCTCAGGAGCAATTTACCTAAAGTCATTTTGGAACACAGTTCCCCTTAAGGATCTGTATTCCATTTAAGGATCACTTTTAAAGAGAGACTATACTCACTCAAACAACTTTACATTATCTGAAACTACAATTTGAAAGAAGTAAAATGGTGGTATTTACAAATGTATCAGTGCTTGCATTGTCATTAATTATTAATGTTTAGTGAGTATTACAGAGTAGGTTGGACTAGATGGACGTATGTCTTTATTCAACCTTAAATACTATACATAGTAAGAGGTCAGGAATGGGTCACATATTCTAATTTCTGCTTATGGGTGAAAGTCTCTCCCTGTAAATGCTGTGATTTCAAATGATGATTTATCAGGATCTAAAGCTAATTTTTCTTTTATGAACATTTGGAAGTATTGGGATCATGCTGGATCTAGGTACAATTTCTGAAAATTACCCTTTAAGTATCATTATTATCGATCCATAGTGTTATTTAAGGAAGGGAATTCTTATTTAAGGGGTGTATTCTTATTTAGGTAGGTGCAAGCGTAAACTTACATTCATGATTGATAGATGCCACTCTATTATAAAATACTTCCCTGATTGTCCTTTCTGTTTTAATGTACACCCTGCCACCTATCAGGAGTTGGCATTCCTACCTTCCTCCTATGCACTTTTGCTTGTGATAGCGTCCTTGGATACCTTGTCTTCTTCGGTTGTTATCTTCAGCTGTCTTTGGTCTGTGGACCTCTTCAACTGTCTTCGGCGGCACCTAGAAGTCGTTCGGATTGCAATCTTCTTTGAAAGCCTTTTGGGGGTTTCCGGCTCTTCCAATCTTTTGCCAGCTTGCACATCTGGTCCTTCTCAGAACAGCCATAGTGTTAAAGTTAGAATGCAAGAGCACAAACCACCAACAATTTTACTAAAACAGGAGGCTAGGTGGATAAAAAGATTAGACGCACTAACACCAAATGTCTAAATAAAAGCTGGTCAGTTAAGCCCTTCCTGCATGGGTGATCCCTGTCCACTTTCTTTTGCAGATTGTGAGTGCAGAGCCATTGTCAACATAGAGACTGGAATCTGAATGATGCATGTGGATCGCGCATTTAAAATAATGACTGATTAATAGCAGGTATCCCACTACTCCCGGATCTCGGAGGTCCCGCAAATGGGGTGGTCTCCCGCGCTCCTGCAACAAAGAGGAATCCTGAATCTCCTCCCCGTTACGCCCCCTTTATGTATGTCACGCCCCCGGACTGCCCATGCCAACCCCTAACCTCCCCAAGTGCATATGCCCCACCCACTGTGTGATGTTAATGACACGCCCCCCTCCCACCTGCCCGGAAGGAGGAAGAGGCAGGGTGGGATGTCGAATCAGTGTGTGCTTTTGAATCTAAAATGACATTTAAATATTGAGGTAAAGTTAAGCGTCATTAATAGTGCTGAATGTTAATAATTAATTGACTTCCTTAAAGGGCATTTCCACCCCAAAACTATAATTTAACCCACTGCTGGCACACTCTGTAGTGTATATAAAATCCTTACCTTACATCCCTGCTCAAAATGGCTGCCCTGCTATGCCCCTCCAAAGTCCAGAAAACTGGCCACCAGGAGCCTAGCTCCTGTCTCTCCTCTGGGAGAATTTTGTCATGCGCAGTTCAGCCCTTCTCTCACACCCGTTTCCTCTCCCTCCCCTAGCTACAATCCTCTTGACCATATAGGGGCTTCCTCCCAAGCCCCACCCCATAATAGATTTATCAGAAAGTCCCCCGAAATCTATTACCTAACCTCTCTCCCCTGGCGTTCTAAACAGCCGGCAGCCGCGTCCGTGATTGGCTGCCTCTCAGCCAATCATGAGCGCAGCTATCGGTCCAGCCCCCTGCTTGCAGTTTCATGCAAGCAGAAGGACGGGCAGAGGATTGGGGGAGTTTCTGATAATTCTATTATGGCGGTGGGGCTGGGGGAGGAAGCACTACAATATAACAAAAAAAAAAATAAAGGGTGGACATGAACCAACCTCTGCCTGACTTTTGAATTTCCTTATGTCTCATCCCCTGGTACCGTGTTGGCAAGCTCACTGCCAGTGTATGACCTTTGGCACCGTCCCGATTCCGTTTCGTCTTATCCACCTGTACCTTCTCTCCAATATCTCTGTGTCCTTTTGGAATTGTGCTGTCTTTTCTTGTGCACGGTATTGCTCTGTACTTTTTGAGTATCCTCAGCCTTTGCACTCTAAAGGTGGGCACACAACGTCCAAATTCTCTGATCAGACTTGCGATAGCTGTAATGTATATAAAATATCCCTCGGTCTATCGGGGGGGGGGGCTCTATCCCTCGTCTATCGATCTTTCGATCAGTCTATCGAAAACCTGGAAAAGTGTCTTCGATAATCTGATCAATTTGATTGAATGATCAAATCGATCTGGATATTGATGCCGTGTATTAGGGAACTCAGTTTATCCAGGCAATTGTTTCTTATTTTTTCAGTTTCCATCATATCCGTAAGTGTGCCTCTGGAATGGAAAAGCCCCTGTGCATTCCACAAACCTCTCAGAGGAGCAGGAAGAGGCAGATACTAATTACACACAGAGAGGCTGTTTTATCACCATATAAGGGTTACCGAATGCTGCATTGGAGGGGTTATGGTCGAATTCCAGGGTTAGCGAATGCTATATTTGAAGGTTAGCGAATGCTACATTCGAGGGTTATTGCCAAATGACAGTTCACAAAAGCCGCATTCGAGGGTTATCGATTTAAATTCTATAATCCATTAATTTTCATTAATTATCATAGTAACATAGTAATTAAGGTTGAATAAAGACATTCGTCCATCAAGTCCAACCTATCACTTTTTTTTTTTTTTTTTTTTTTTTTAACCCTACCTAACAGTTGATCCAGAGGAAGGCAAAAAACCCCAGCTAAAAAAGGGGGGGGGAAATCCTTCCTGACTCCAAACGGCAATCGGAAAGATCCCTGGATCAACCAGTCTATATGCATTAATACCAGTAATCTCAATATTTTTTAGTTTTAGAAACTTATCTAGGCCTTTTTTAAAGTTATTCAATGAACTTGCCATTACCACCTCTGCTGGAAGACAGTTCCACAGTTTCAACGTTCTCACTGTAAAGAAACCTCTCCTAACTTGAAGATGAAACTTCTTTTCTTCCAACCTTAAAGGATGTCCACGAGTCCTCTGCTATTGACCTATTAGTGAACAATGCACCAGAGAGTTTATTGTATGGCCCATTAAATGTTTGTATAAGGTTATCATGTCCCACAAAACCGCCGCTTCTCCAATGTAAACAGCCCTAACTTGTCTAATCTGCCTGCATATTCAAGCCCCTCCATTCCCCTATTAATTTAGTTGCCCTTCTCTGAACTGCCCAATTTCCAAGATGTCCCTTGGAACCGCGAGTTCCAAAAGTCTGAAAGTTTGTAGGATTACAGAAATTAACGGCAACATAGGAGTTATGGGCGAAGTCGGGGGTTAGTGAACGCTACATTCAAGGGTTGTTGGGGCATTTGGCGGTTACTGGACGCCGCATTCGAGGGTTATGGTGTATTCAAGAGTTACCAAGTGCCACTTTGAGGGTTATGGCGGAATTTGACAGTTAGCGAACACTACATTCGAGGGTTATCGCCGTATTCAAGGGTTACGATTAATAAAATTCAATAATCCTCGAATTTTAGTTAATTATTAAAATAAGTCTGAGAGTTCCAAAAATTTGAAACTTTGCAGTTCTAAGAGTCTGAAAAAGTCTGAGTTCGTACAATCTCATAAAAATTCATCACAAACTCGTGTTCGAGTTCTAGTCCATCCCTAGCCACAAGGTACAGTGTATCATTTATTAATGATTTGGAAGTGGGTATTGTCAGACAGGTCTCTGTGTTTACGGACGACGCAAAAATTGTATTAAAAGCTTCAGAGGGATGTGCAGAGAATCTAGATAGATTGTCACATGGGCTGCAGATTCAATGTTGATAAATGTAAGGTGTGCATTTTGGACTTAAAAATCCTTCTGCTGCTTATACTATGTGTTAAAGTGACACTAAACTATTATTTAAGTAAATTAAATCTGTATCTGTTATTCACAGGGAGGTGAGAACGCTTAAACAAACACAAATCAGCTGGTAAATGATTGACACTGGTAAAATCATTGGCCAATCAACACTGGTAAAATGCTTGGCACACAGGAATTGTAAAAATGCTTAGAACACAGACCACTGGTAATATAGTTGGCATACAGACTGAATAAATGCTTGGCACAGACACTGACAAATTGGTTGGGAAACCGATAACTGATAAATCGTCGGCACTTTACACAGCCAGACACTGGTAAAATGCTTGGCACACAGAATGGTAAAAATCTTAGTACAGGACCACTGGTAAAATAGTTGGCACACAGACTGGTAAAATGCCTGGCACATAGACACTGATTTAATGCATAGCACGCATTAACTGGTAAAATGTTTGGCACACATGCAGTGGTAAAATGCTTTGCATATCAACACTGATTAAATGCTTGGCACACAGAAAATGGTTAAAAACGCTTAGTACAGAGACCACGTTAAAAGGGTTGACAGTCTGGTTAAATGCTTGACACACAGACTGATTGGTTGGAAACACCACGTAAATGGTTGGCACAGACACTGGAAAAATGCTTTTAAATGCAATAGCAAAATGTTTGGCACTCAGACATTGGTAAAATAGTTTGCAATTTGGAAGTGATAAAATTCCATTTGACACACAGACTATTTATTTACAACTGCCAAGTGGCAATCATTTACCAAGTCAGGACATCAACTTTGCATACAGAAATTGTTAAATGGTGGGCAAATCTCCCTGTCTGTTGTTCGTCTATCTATATATCTAGCTATCTGTACAACACAGGGTCCAAAATTGCGCAGTTAACATGATTATTTCATAGGCTAATCGACAAAAGATAGAATACAAATTGCAATGTCAGTGGAAAACATGTATCATGGCAATTTTTTTAAATTGATTTGCAGCAATGTCAGCTAGAGAAATAGCGGCTGTGACGGGGACCATACAACCCTCAGCACAGGGGGCTCTGAGCACGCTTAGCTAACTGCAAAAACCCCAAACCCGTCTGAGAGTTGCCCGTCACTTATATATATATTTACCATGAACCATCGGTATCTGCCACAGGTGTGTTTAAACGGTACACCAACCTACCCAGCATGCACAGGTACAATAAAATAATGACCGTTAATTCGCTACCACGTACAGGTAGGTTAAAATAGGACATAATAGAATAATATATACTGGTAAACGTAGTGTCTCAGAGGCAGAGTTCCTTAGTTTAATAGAGCATCAGAGATTCAGCTAACGATTAGAATATCGTTAATATAAACAAAAACAGTAAACTACAGAAAAATTCCCATACAGAGCACTGTGGTCTCCTCCTACCCAATAGTCACCTCACCATCCAATACCCCAGTGTTTTTATAGTAAGGCTGGCACAAAACTAAACAGCCATCGTCTTGCAAGGCATTATTATGAAAATCTCGGTTTTATGAACCTGTGATCCGTAGTAAAACTCTGCTCTCTTAATTGAGAATGCTTTAAAACTACCATGACATTATCTGTAGAAGCAATCGTCCCTCCTTATTAAGCGCCTGCTGATAATTGATATAACCAGGTCCATTGAAAGTCTTTTACTCTGCAACTAGTTTCACAAAAACATCACAAAGATGCAAAACCCCACGTTGAGGGTCTTAATTCACGTAAAGAAATACTGATAATCCGATGCCACCCTCATTGTTTTAATAAAACCTTTCTAGACCTTAGAACAAAAGAGGCATATTGGTTCCTTAATTAGTAAAGGATTTATTCAATAAGTTATTGGACAAGTTAATTAGAGGACTAATTTTGCTATTGAAAGCTTTGCCCTTCACACTCCAAAATTGAGAAGATGGACCATACCATACTCTAGAGGTGATGACCTTGTGATAACCTCTGTGTTCATCAGTCAAATTACTGTCCCCTGTAATGATAATGCCAAAGCTCCGGAACACTGGGGCAGCTAATCTGTATTCAAATTGCACTCAATGAAACAGCAAGTGCGATTCTAGTAATAAGTCACCGGCACTGAGAGGTGGAGGGAGACCCTTTCACGCAGATGGACATATCATTTCTTAGGTGTTGGACAGGTCTGCGTGAGAGCCTTGTTATGAGATATATCAATCAAAACTTGCTGACTAATGGTCAATTTAAATTATTAATTGGAAAGGGGAAAAAAAAACCTAAAAGGAAGTCTTCTATTAAAAGTCGTTGTTGGATAAAATGAAGTTAAGAGAAAATATCTATGCGTTGACAGACACACACTTCTGCATCTAGCAATAAACGGATAATGCCAAGGCTCGGATCACGGTTAGTTAGGTTTAATGATATTGTTTAGGCAAGGGTTTGTGTATAAATAGAAAGTTTGTATTAGAGGACATGTATACTCAATTTTTAATTACTATAACCGACCTGAAATATAATATAATTTAAAACTAAGCCCCCTGTTTACTATTACAGCTTTAGGTGCTTCTATTGTGTTGCTTGAAGAGCTTGTCACTTCCTCTTGACCAAGTCTACCCACAGTCATTCATAAGGCAGCCAATAGGAAACATGGACAACAGGCTCAGGCCATGACACATTGAAGTAGACATGCCCCTGGCAGATATTGCCATTGGATAGCAAAGTTGTGTCCACCTGTCAAAGATAATACAGTAGCTGTCTAAAAATAATGAGCTTTAGCAAAAAGTGGTGTTCACTAAGAATGGGATCTGGGTCCGATTGGGAACTTGGTCATGGAACTTCCATATTTTTTTGATAAATCTCAAAATATAAAACTCTTGACGGTACCGAATACTTAAGGGTTACGAATCTACTTTCAAGGGTTACCGAATCTACTTCGAAGGTTACCAAATCTACTTTCAAGGGTATACGAATCTACTTTTGAAGTGTTACCAAATCTCTTTTCAAGGGTTACCGTATCTACTTTCGAAGGTTACCAAATCTTCTTTCAAGGGTTACCGAATCTACTTTCGAAGGTTACCAAATCTACTTTCGAGGGTTACCGAATCTACTTTCGAAGGTTACCAAATCTACTTTCAAGGGTTACCGAATCTACTTTCAAGGGTTACCGAATCTACTTTCGAAGGTTACCAAATCTACTTTCAAGGGTTACTGAATCTACTTTCGAGGGTTACCAAATCTACTTCAAGGGTTCTGAATCTACTTTCGAGGGTTACCAAATCTACTTTTAAGGGTTACTGAATCTACTTCGAGGTTACCAAATCTACTTTCAAGGTTACTGAATCTACTTTCAAGGGTTACCGAATCTATTTCGAAGGTTACCAAATCTACTTTCAAGGGTTACTGAATCTACTTCGAGGGTTACCAAATCTACTTTCAAGGGTTACTGAATCTACTTTCGGGGTTACCAAATCTACTTTCAAGGGTTACTGAATCTACTTTCAAGGGTTACCGAATTACTTTCGAAGGTTACCAAATCTACTTTCAAGGGTTACTGAATCTACTTTCGAGGGTTTCCAAATCTACTTTCAAGGGTTACGTGAATCACTTTCGAGGGTTACCAAATCTACTTTTAAGGGTTACTGAATCTACTTTCGAGGGTTACCAAATCTACTTTCAGGGGTACTGAATCTACTTTCAAGGGTTACCGAATCTACTTTCGAAGGTTACCAAATCTACTTTCAAGGGTTACTGAATCTACTTTCGAGGGTTACCAAATCTATTTCAAGGGTTACTGAATCTACTTTCGAGGGTTACCAAATCTACTTTTAAGGGTTACTGAATTACTTTCGAGGTTACCAAATCTACTTTCAAGGGTTACGAATCTACTTTCAAGGGTTACGAATCTACTTTCGAAGGTTACAAATCTACTTTCAGGGTTACTGAATCTACTTTCGAGGGTTACCAAATCTACTTTCAAGGGTTACTGAATCTACTTTAGAAGGTTACCAAATCTACTTTCAAGGGTTACGAAACTACTTTCGAAGGTTACCAAATCACTTTCAAGGTTACTGAATCTACTTTCGAGGGTTACCAAATCTACTTTCAAGGGTTACTGAATCTACTTTCGAGGGTTACTGAATCTACTTTCAAGGGTTACCGAATCTACTTTCGAAGGTTACCAAATCTACTTTCAAGGGTTACCGAATCTACTTTCGAAGGTTACCAAAT